>ML217931.1:0-18136 GCA_004785975.1 Popillia japonica
AAACAGTAAAAGCTATTTCCGAGACTTTACAAGTTGAATATCTTTCTACACCTAAAGAAAAACATCAATGGAAAAAAAATGCATCAATTTTTTACATGCAGTGGAATTTCCCAAATTGCTTAGGTGCTCTCGACGGAAAACACATTGCATTTCGTGCCAAGCAAAAAGATAGATCATTTTACTACAACTACAAAGGTTTTAATAGTATAGTTCTAATGACACTGGTAGATGATGATTATAATTTTCTTTATATTGGTGTGGGATGTAATAGCCGAATAAGTGATGGGGGAGTATATAACAGCAGCACTTTATGTTATGCAATGGAAAACAATACCTTAAACTTTCCACCTGATGATTATTTACCTGGCAGTCAAATTAAAACACCCTATGTTATTGTGGCCGATGATGCTTTCAGACTTACTAAAAGACTAATGAAACTATGGGGTTAGAAATCACAAAAGAAGAAAAAATCTTCAACTATAGGTTGAGTCGAGCTCGAAGAATAGTGGAGAACGCGTTTGGAATTTTAACGAACAGTTTTCAAGTGTTACAAAAAGATATAAATTTAGAAGTCAGTAAAGTTCAAGATGTCGCACTAGCTTGTTGTGTTTTGCACAATTACATTAAACATAAAGATGACAAAACTTATCTGAAAGGAATTGAGTTCGAATATACAGAAACAATAACCCTTACTGAAGGGGAATGGAGAAAACAAACTTTTATTATTAACTGACAGATCACAAACAACAACAAAATACTCTCATCAACTCATAAAGAAATAGGTACTTTCCTATTCCTTATGATCGGCTATGTTCGCTTAGGAATTTTGCTAAGTCTTGCTTATGACGCCCTCTCTCAAAGAAATATCATAATATGTAAACAAACACATATGACATTAAGATTTTTCATAAGACAAATCTTAAGTCAATCCTAAGTATCTTATAATGTAAACGCACTTTTAATCATTTTAGTACCCGTTACTGCATCATATTTTTCTATCATATGCTGTCGCATGCCTTTTTGTATGTACATATGTATGACCGAATATACCATAACAGATTTACTGCTAACTTAAGAACTAGATCATCAGCAATTACAGTTGCGTGAGTGCTTGTACCAAATGCAACCACGCCTTGATGTCAGGAATTGCTAATAGTATACGACAACATTATGACTTCATCCTTACTATGTACCTTCCAAAACTAAAAGACAAAAAGTTGGAGGCATACACCAATCAAATCAAAAAGTTTAACTCTCATGCAATAGGTTCAATCATGACAATGTGTCATGCAACTGTCTTGATAGCTAATAGTTCGTCAGAGATAAATAACAAATAAGAATCACTGGAAATTTCGTTGCATGACACCTATATTAGTTATTGACATCTCCTACACATATCTATGCAGAAAGTTTACTGGCACCTGCTGTATTTTTATACTGAAGGTCACATCTTCAAAATCTGCAAGGATTTGGTCCAATACTCATCGATTAATAAAATGTAAATGAATTTGTGAAATTTCGATTAGCTGTCCGTTGTTTTTCCTTTTGATTGCACCTTATTATCCCAAACCTTTCATTTTACAAATGTAAGTTTGTCACGAACTTTATTTTTATTCATTCTCTGTATCAAGCTTCCATTATATAAATTACAGTTTAATCAACAAGAATTCTGACAAAATATCTTATATAGTTAAGAAATTTTCCGCTACTTTGCGCTAATCAACAATACCGCAGGCAATATTAACAAAAAGGGATATAATTTCCTAAAACATCGCCGAATAAATTATTTATTAAAAACCACTTCTTGCGGGGAACTGCGGCAACGATACCCTACTTTTTCGTTTAATTTTCTCCGGGTTCCTCATTTTTTAGGCGCGGTTTCGTTTCGAACGTCGGTCGCTGTCGTCCTATTTCCCCTTAATTACCCGAGTCGGTGCTGTTTCATGCAAATGAAATTTAAATTTAATTCATTCCGCGGCGAAATTAGTTACAAATAAATGGATATAAAGCATTTAAATAATAGCTTACGGACATCACCTCGTGCAGGAGTAAATAGCTTTTAATAAAGATTAAATGTAAACGAAGATTGGAAGACGCGATCTTCCGATGGAGCTCCAAATACTAAACAGTAATGCTTGAATTAAATCGTTGATCTTTCGCTAATATTCTCATACGCACAATCACTTTAAGGCAGGTTTGTTGAAGAAATACGTGTATGTAGTACTCTAAAGTAATATAAAAGGTGGATCTATTTGATTTTATATATCATAGTTTTTATGGCTTCATTACTAGGTGCACATTCAAGAAACTACGTTTGATATTTGTTTGTTCCTGAGTACGTTTAGAGGCGGTGTCGTGCGATTTCTGGGGAATGCCGCTGGCAATCAGAAAATTGTATGCAAAAAAATATTGTATCCCTCTTCCCATTAATTCAATCAAAAATTTTTACCAAGACTTCAACGGCATCTCCACCCTGTTTTATTTAGAAATCACATTTGATTTGAGCACTGGGTGCGAATCGGGTTTTTGTATCATCCCCTTAACACCGCAGGCTATGGCCTATTGTATTATTCCGTGCCTTGTGAGTTATTTTGCAAATCTCTTTCCGGTAGACCTGTTAGTTGGTTAATTTGTTCCAAAAATGACTCTCCGTTACACCAATGCAGCGGATTCAAATATAATGTGGTACGCTGTTTCCTCCTCGTCATTGCATAATCTGCAAATATGTTCGTCTTTATTTCTTTTATCTTTTTATTCCAATTCTAGTTTGTTTGCTACTTCATTGCCTGGTATGCCCTTGTGCCCCGGCACTCACATTGAAGTAACTTTGTAATGTTTTGCCAGAGTTTTTATGTTTTTTAGGCCGTCCCAAGCTAACTTTTAGGTTATCTGTTAAGCTGCTAGTGTTTTAGGTCCGTTTGACTGTCCAATAGGATATGAATTAGCTGAGCCCTTTATTGTTTTTCCAATGCGCTTCGGGCACATATCTCTATTGCTAGTATTTTCGTTTGCTGCACGGTAGTATATTACGCTAGTATCATATATCCTTCATGATTCATGGTTTCACCATATATACCTGCCCCAGAATTTGTCGTTCTCTTCCACCCGTTTGCTTACCAGATCTGGATTCGGATTCCAGGTTTCTGTTCTGCACTCATCCAAATCTAGGACAACCATGAAGGGTTTATCAAAGGAGAGTTTGGGAATCATTGTATCACAGCCCATTTCAAAAATACGGTTTGTCATCTCAGTGGTTATTCTGGCATGCCCCGAAGTATTCTGGGTTCTCAGTTTCCACCACATTTCACTCTATCCCCCACTCTTACTTGCCTTATGTAAATATCCATGGGGGAAGGACAGGGGTGGCAGGTTTAGTATGATTTCCATAGCAGCTGTTGACGTTCTTTTTGCGGCACCAGTAATACACAGGCAAGCTAACCTCTGCACCTTTGCGAGTTTTGTAATTGCTTGGAGAAATCACATACTCCTACACTATAAGTTCAGTTATTGTATCAACCATGAGAAATTAAAAATAATCAACTTCAGAACAGTTATTGGAGAAATTAGAAATATGATATTCTGCAGCACATTTTCGTGCAATCCAATTCGTGCATTTGGAAACAATTATGGAATTTTCCATTTATTGTCTTTGAACCTTTCTTGAAAATCGCAGAACTTCATTAAAATAATTTGCACAATCTGCCAAGGCAGGTGACTACTTCTTCCTACTTGCTCAGAACATAAACTTGCTTCAAAGGATTAAAAAACAACAGAAGACCTACCACACCCAGTAATTGTCAATACATCAATCTGCATAGCGTACGCACTCTGCAGATAGAATTGCAGCCGTTGGCAATAGCTTGTTTCTACTGGTTATAACCATCAATATCATTGTAGAAAAGCTGCAATTTCACACCTATCAAGTAGCTCTTGTTCGCGGTATGTTTAAGTGAATTTTTGTATAAATTACCAAACTGGAAAATTTTGTTTTATCACTTCATTTTAGCACTTGAAAATTTGGAAACAACTGATTTTATCCAGAACCAGTGTTCACATCTAATGATCAAATTACTTATTTTAATAGATTTGGTTTTGAGACGTCTCCGGATTTAATGTACACAGCTTAATGCAAGATTCGAGTTCGATTATTTAATTTATATTTTCTTGATTGATATTTTAGCCTTCGCAATACGTATTATCTTCGCTCTTCACTCTTTTCATTTGATACATCGTAAATTTAGTATCTATTACTATTTAGACACTTTTCATAGATTGCACTGAAAAAAGGCATGAAAAAAGTCCAAAGGTTTCAATGCGGCGATATAGTGGACGCCGAGTGACAGGTCAACCTTCTTCACCAAACCATTGGTCAACGATTTGACGAGTTGTAGCAGAACGGTCTCGTAGAGCTAGTTGTCTGAAGTGCCTATCTTGACGCTCTGTGGTACGCCTCGGTTGACCACTTGGTCTTTTTCATGTTCTTTTACCTTCTTCTTTCCACACACGGCACACACGCATTACCGTCATTGCAGTACAGTTAACACGACGGCCTCCTGAACCACAGAATTGGTAGACACAATTAATCTTACTTTTAAAAAAGTGTTGTCGTTAGAATAAAAACTGTTAATGTTATTCCGCTTGCTTCATTCTAGCTGTGCAATGAGAAACTTTGAATCAAGGGAAAGTGTTTAGAAAACTACTTCAGGAAAACATCGAGAAAAGTGCTGTATTGATTGTTTGCGTTCTTCATCTTGTAAATTTCTTTAAATTATTACAACGTAAGATCTGCGCAGAAATGCTTTATAATTTGGTTTGAAACTACTCCACTTTGTGATTTTTGTATAGTAATATTAACTTGTACTTGAATTGTATATACTCACGCAGTATGGTCCAGAAAATGTAGCGCTAATTACATCAGAATTAGTAGTACCTTTACTACTTAATAGGCATATTGTATTTTTTATGACGGGTACGTATACGTACTTATCTGTATTGTATGCGTGTTTTATGCTAATATGGATATTAAGAACAGAGTCTGTATAGAAATGCTTCTGCACCTGGATATTCAAAAACACGAGATTTACAATGAGGATTGAAAATTAGAGATTGATATACTTTAATGTCTGTTCTGCAATAAATTGAAACTCCTCTGTGCAAGGGTATTCGTCTGCAATAAGAAAACACTTCATATTATGTAGTATTTTCTAGAATGTTGTACATTACATTACATTATGTTTAGGAAGTGCTTCTTTGTTGGTATATTCTGATTGCAATTTTTTTTTTACTAAAAAGAATGAGCAAATCGACGCTTTGATAAATTTTTATTAGTACACATTTTCAATATGTCAATTTTAAAAGCTTTTGTTTACCGTGGCACTATAGATGGCTGAAAATTCGATACCGATTTGGTCTTGACAAGTCTTCAGACAGAACTAGTTCTGACATTGCCATATACAAGAAATACCACCAGAATTAGTCCACTAAACGGATTCTTAAAATCAATTGTTAAAATTAAAGCGTTAAAGGCATTGAAGGTAGTCAGTTATTCGGACGGGTGTTGATTACGTCTCAGCTTGTCTTTTGGGCTATGGTCGACGTTTTTAATTTGAGTGTTTCTGTGATAAAATTGTTATTGAGCATTCCATTGTCGTCTTCTCGAAAACATTTTAATGGAAGCTGTCAATATTTTTATTCTACCAATTTCACAATGAATTCTCAAAATCAAACAAGACAAGAGTATTCTGTGAAAAACGGAAGATACCACTAAATAAATGAGAGTTAAATGCCAAAGAATATATTTTTATTAAATAAAATTGATCAGCCATTAAATGACTTAACCATGTAATGGTGCAAAAAAGGTCGTACAGTTGTTTTCTTACCAGAACTAACTCTATTAATACACATTAATTTAGACGTGATCATAACTTTTTAAATGCTCGGAATAGATCCGGCAAACGCTATATGAAGAGGCTCAAATACCTCCACTTTTTCTCAATTTTTTTTTGATAACTTCTATAATGTCGGAGCTTTCACGCACTAATGAGACATCTTGCATAAAAAAAATATAGGTACATATATCTAGTAGAAACACTGCTGGTTTGTGTGTTATAAAATTTTGGCACCATAACTTTGCGTTACTGATTGAACTTTATTAACAAAATCAATAATATTTTTTTCAAATTTCTAATTAGTACAACTAAATGTTTTGTGCGTGACATAGTCTATTCTTTCATTAATATTATTACTGGCAATAATTTTTCGAAGTGGTATCGAAGTTGTCTCGATATTTACTACAAAGAAGATGTCGTGTGGATTTCTTTGGTGAAGAGATAAATTCAAAAAATTGGGAAACCTATAGAGCGTTCCAACCTTGTCTTATGGCAACCGATGACATTGTTGCCACGACTAATTTAGTTGGCAGCGATTAATGAATGACAAGATATTTGAAATACTTTTTGGTTAGAATTTTATTGTAAGATTATACTATATGATTCAAAATACTTTTTATAAGCGGTGGCTATGAATTACGTATATTTGAAAAACGTATGGCTTAGCTTAATATTATTTACTTATCTGTCAAATTTGATTAATTTTAAATGTTAGAATTCCGGTTAGCTGAATTGTTGTATTATCGTTGGTAGTAACTTATTACATTGAATTAGAAAAATGGTATTTACGTTATCCACTGATTATGTATATTTTGAAACCGCATAGCTTAAGTTAGACTGTCAGACGAGCAAGTAAAGCAGTCGAAGTCGTTAGGTCAGTGACAGTCATTGAGTTGACAACGCGTCAGACCGAATCTGATTCGCTCTGTCATATGCGATTAATTTTAAATGGCAAAATAATGTATAAGCAAATAATAAATCTTCTTTGTACGTACGTCCACCACTACCTTTCTTTTGTTAAACACTTCCAGTGTCTCGAAATGTATTTACCAGGTAACGAATGATATTATAAAATAGGCTTCATCGATTATTACGTCTGGATATTTCAAACGAAAGTCCTGTAAACATGGTTGACTTCTATATTTCCATTCACCGTTTTCGATATATTCATTGCGAAAGTATGATTCAATAATGAATGCCTTTTGTTGGTCAGTAAACACCATTTTTTTAAATTCAATATAATAAGTTACTGCCAACGACAATGTAACATTCAAGCAAGCAAACCAGAATTCTGACATTTAAAATTAATCACATTTGACAGGTAAGTAAACGATATTAAGCTAAGCCATACATACGTTTTTCAAATATATGTAATCCATAGCCGCCGCTTATAAAAAGTATTTTGAATCATATAGTATTTATGGAATAACAAGTTTTCATGAAATTTAACGGCAAATGACTGTTAAATGCGACATATACATATGCTTAATAAAACACATGCATATTATGTACAAAATATGAATATGGTTATACTTCCATTTCATATAGCATTAATATTTATAATTTCAGAAAATCTGGCTTACTATCTTTGTTCAAATTAATTCTAAGAAAATTAGCCAACATGTGAAGCTAAAGAACATTCAAAACAGAAGTTAAAAAATATAACGTATAAGAAGAATGTAATATCTCGTTGTTGAGGTACATCAGAAGAAATAGTTTTATAAATATTTATGTATAATACACTGTAGGAAAATAGAAAGACAATCTATAGTCGTTAATATTTTTTTCCAGAAAATATTACATTTGTATATGAGTTAGTGTTAAGTGAGGACTAAATCAAAATTATAATATGTATTTATATTGTTTTCCAGTAGAATTACATTTATTATATGGTGCATGGCGCTATCGACAGTCCTTTTCTTCTTGCCTCTCTAAATTTCCGTATCCCAAGACTTTCCTCTCGTTCCTCTTCTTCCTTTGCTTTACCCTTCTCTAGGACCAATTTATTGCAAGCTTCACCTCTGTCTATTATGTGCCGCTCTGCTGATCTGCACTATGACGACATTTTTTATAATAAAATTAATATTTAATTTTATTTCTCATTTAATTATCTTTTGTATGTACCTACATATTTAAATTTGTTGTCCTGTAACTGTCAATCTGTTGGACAATAAACGTATTATTATTATTATTATTGTTCTTCTTGTGTTTGCGATGCTATTATCTGAAACAAAAATAAGTTTTCAGTTTTCTACTCCACCCAAGAGGTACATACTTCCTTCAGGGGCGTTAAGTTTTTTTTTTTATTTATAAATGGGACTTGTCGCCAATAGCCATATTCTATCCACATTATATAACCCATATCTAATATGACATTTATTTGCAATATTAAAAAATATATATATGTATGCTTTCATCGAAATAATATTTTTTAAGCAATACTGTGTGGAAACAACTAAATCAAATACATTTTTATGTGTGTATTAAGACGTTTGTATGTACTCGTAGGCGTGCATCACATTTATAGTTGCGATAATCAGAATTTTTCTGCATACGCTTTACAGCTTGTCTCATTTGACACTAAATTAGTATTGGTTGGAATCCGGCAGTAGAAAAAATATTAAAATATTATTATTCGATTTAAAATATAGTATATAGTTTTAAGTAAGTACGTAATACTTACAGCCATTAATTGTTAGTAGTTGCAATTTTTTCCACTATTCTACTATGATATAATGCATTGTCAAGTACAATAACTGAATTTTTTGGTATATTCGGAAGCAATTGCTTCGTGAAGTATTCTCCATATACATATTTCTCCATCCATTTCGTTATGTGCATCGGCTGTATTCTTTCTGCAAATAAATGTAAGTTCTAAACCAGGAATAAATCCATTTTCATTACCTGCATGAACCAGAGCAAACCGTGATCCAGAACCACTTGGAGACTTTAAACCGGTGGTTAGACCTTCACAAAAAGTCAGACGAGAAGATTTAATTGTGGTAGTTATGCACAAGTGCCTGCATTGTATATATATAAAAGATCATTACTCTGTGTTCCTTTCCTCTTCTTTTCTGCTTTATTGGACTGGATAAAGGTCCTTTCTTTAGTTCGTCTCGTATTTTATATACGCTGCGGTCTGAACACTTTGCAGCTTAGTTGGTTTCACAAACAGCATCACTGACAGCCATACTCTTTTCCGTGAAGTAATTAAATACAGTGATTATCATTTGCTTCTCTTTAATACTAAATGTTTCACCTTTACGCCGTTTTTTTGACGACTCCATTACACCAATGAGATTTAGTATTCTGAACTAATTGCCTTATTTATACTTACATTTACACTTACTACACTTTTATATATTTAAATGACTACTTCCCTATTTCTACTAATTGTGCAAAAGAATTGCGTTCTTAAAAGAACGGTTAATAAACAATATCAAAAAACTAAAGTGTGCTAACGAAATCAACACAAGTAACGATTTTGACAGTTGTCAAAGCGTTATAGGGGTTATATTTGCACTGAGTTACACACCACTGCCAACTGCAAACATATTAATTGATCTGGCACCATTGCTTTGAAATAAAATAAGACAATTTATTACAAATTGCTTAAGATAGTAAAAGATATATCCCATAAGAGACAATACTGAATAGTAAGGTAGGAATGCTCTATAGTCACAGCAGCGCTTCGATGGTAATTTCGGCACAAGGAATAATTCTTTCCCACTTCTACCTACTATTTAGATTTTTTTTCAATTTGACATTCTGTATGTGATAGAATTGTGATAATATCTATTACATCCAACGATTCTAAAATCAATAGGACCATTACAATGCATTACATTACAGAAACATCTTTATCAACGAATATGCATTATATAAGTGATTACTACAGCACATATACCTATTGATTACAGCAATATATTAATAATGATAGTATTTACGTAACGCATTGATGGCATACCGATATTAATTATAAATATGAGCCATGTGCGATCATATATCACCAGGTATGAACGGTGATAGCATGAATTAGGTACTCATCGATAATATGAATACGCCATCGGACTATTGTTAATAAAGTTTCACGTCATTGCAGTACTCCTGTCAATTCTGTTTATTAGCGTGATTTTCGGAGAATTACATTTTCTTTTGTCGGTACGGCAATATGAATGGATAGGAAATTTGAAATTTTGATTGCATAGGAGTTTTGTGACGAATACTTTTTTATTATTGTGGAATGTTCACACAAAATAAAAATAAATCATGAAATCTGTGCAACATCTGCCACTAAATATTTATTTTGAGAACACTACAGATGGGACCCTAGAATTAATAAACTACTCGTCTACCTGAAGCTCAGTTAGAAAACATATTACCGATTTTCAGGGCAAGCAAATTATGCTTCAAATTTCGTAATAATGTACACTCATTAAAATAAATTAGATGAAACGGTGGAAGTAAAGCAAATCTGCAACATATAAAACAGTAACACGTACACACAAGTACTTCTTTATAAATTAGGTGTGCAAGCTTCATTTTACATCCATTTACGTCGGTAGCTGCGGATTTGTAATAAGGCCTTCAAAGCTTTCCTCCGAGATCGCAACCGACGCCAAGGTGTACATAACTTTTGAAAACCGTTAAACTAGCAGTATTAGCGCTGGCTGGAGTTGCATTCGCGCGCGTTTTCTTTTGTCGTAATTTTATGCATATACGTGTATGTACTACGTGTAACTAAAGGGAACTCGTTGTCGTAGCTGCCGGTGCTGCTACTATTGCCTGCTGTTCATAACGAAATACTTTACTTAACCCCCCCTGTTCCTCGACTTCTTGTTAATAATACGGTACGAGGTGAAATATGTTTGTGCACAAGTTAGGGCGGTTAGTTGTAGAAGTGGAAACTTTTGTAATTTTGCTTGCAGTATTCCTTTAATTAAGATATGTGTATGTAGCAGAGTTGAAAGTAAATTATATTTGCATTTTGGTCTATATTAAAATTTAAAGGAGTACATTTTATGATGTTGGATTTAAGACGTTTTTAAATGAAGTCAACTTTTTAAGCAAGGTTGTATATACATATATTTAGTACTTTAATTGCTGTTGTAGTGAGTATTATTGTGTTCTAACTTAGGCAGAAATACCCAGATACTGTATTTGGGCAATTTTTAGGTGCATAAGTATTTATCTATATATCTTAAGCTAACTAAATTAATTTGTTAGAAATCAAGTAAGCTAATAGCGCAATATTCTAACACAAACACTACCACATTATATAAAAAACACAAAATATTTAAGATGGCGCTTTTATTTTGACTGCTTGATAATTTGTTGGTAAACCAGTGCTTTTTGTATTCCGCATTTACACTAAAATTTATGGCTATAGTTTTAAGAAGCTTAGCTGAAGTAGATTTACAAAATGTATTTCGTACTTTAATATATCAGCCTATTCTTAATTTGTAGGCCAATTATAGTAATGACATCCAAAGCAACGGCAACAGAGCAAGAGATCTGCTTTGTACTATGCGTTGAAGAAGTTGAATTTTTCATAATTAAAACATAAAATATTTCACCTGAAGTCTTGATGCAAATCAGAGAAAGACATTTTGGGAGAAACATTTTTATCCACCAGGAAACAATATAGCGTTAATGTTGGTCTCCGTATAAGCATTGATCACTTGATGATTCATTCTTATGGAGAACTTTCGTACCGTGTGTATTTGGTTGCAAACTAATATTTTCGGAATTTATGCACTTGGTACCACCCCTGCGCCGCCTACGACCAATAAAATTTAATCCGAGTAGCGAGCTCTTATGCAGGTGGTCTTATCGGCTGGCAATAAACAGAATGTTTTTTAAGGATTAGAAATCGTTTGACGTTACATCTGAAGGAAAATGTAACCGATAAAACAACCTTTTCTTAAACCCATCGACTTGTTTTTTAATAATTCGTCTACGAACTTTGTTTTCAAATAAGGTAGCAGAAAAAACATTATTTAAGTAGGTACTTTATCAATTACATATTTAATAGGTATGCCAATTACACTCACAATGAGTGTTATCCATCGGCAAATATTAGTTTTTTGCGCTTACCGAAATCTCGAATTCATGTTCGTTCTTAAATGTTGCAAGTAATTTCTTTTTGGGAAATTATCGACATAAAAGGACATCTGACTAACATTTTACAATTGGATACCCAACGTAAATAAGGTAGGTGTTATAATATTATAAATCACAATAGAATATTGTATCTATTCCCTAAAAAGGCGCGAGAGAAATTCGGAGAATACGATTAAATATAAATACGGCTTTAAAACAAGTGTACCTTTGTTCCGTCAATACTATACCCATTCAAATAAATTGCAGATGTTCCATAGAACCAAACAATAAAACAAGCAATGCGTCGTAATTTTATTTCCTTTTATTTAACGCATAGGTATTAGCATATTATTATGCATATACAGTGAACAGCAAAAGTATTCATACAGCTATGCAAATCAGGAATACCTACGTGTTTATAAAACTATGTTTAGTGCTAATAGAAATATTTAACAGATGTCACGTAGAACATCTATTTCAAATGTTCACCTGCCATACAAACAAACAAAATGTAAATAATGTGATTATTATGTTATTTATTGGATAAACATCCATTATAAATGCAACGCAAAAATATTCATACAGCTATTTTAAATACAAAAAACAAAGTTTTGGCAAAATTTGAGTTTTACGGTCGTTGACGACCCTCAATCGTCTTGGCATGGACTGAACTAGTTTGCGGTATACTGCAGATCTATTTATCTCCAGTCTTCTACGGGCCCGTTCTCCAAGTTTTTTTTGCTTCTAATTTGATGTTGCCTGATCTGGTGTTCGAGGTGATGCCATAGGTTGTCTATGGAGTTCATGTCGAGAGACTGGGGAGGTGTTTTAAGAAGATAGTACGGCAAATGCAGCTAGAAGTGGAAGACAAAAGAAACTTACCGGGCGCGAGCGTTAAGCGATCATACGACAGGTACGAAAAAATCCTAAAATTAGTAAGATAAAATTGACCTCATTTATTCAAGTGACATTTAGTAAACATG
Organism: Popillia japonica; assembly: GCA_004785975.1. Lineage (NCBI taxonomy): Eukaryota > Metazoa > Arthropoda > Insecta > Coleoptera > Scarabaeidae > Popillia > Popillia japonica. Next base: position 12,974 of record ML217931.1, read on the forward strand.
TATGCACAGATACAGTTCGAAAAGTGTTACTTGGCAAAGGTTTCAACGCAAGAGTGGCTAGACAGAATTCACTGCTTAACAATGTGAAGAGACTAAAGTGTCTCGTGTTTGCCAAACAACATACGTTAATGCCTCTCCACACTTTTAGAAGACAGTTATTTTTACGAACTGAAGTAAATATTGGGTACAAATTGGGTACGAAATTTGGTTATTCTTCCAAGTAGATATAGTGTTAGTTAAACAAAGTGCACAGAAATTGCGAATTGCTGATGACTTTTCCTTGTACCAAGATAACGACCGCAAACACTCTGCACGAGTTGTACAAGAATGGTTATTATATAATACTCCAAAGTTTCTTGAAACACCTCCCCAGTCTCTCGACATGAACCCTATAGAAAATCTATGGCATCATCTAGCACAACATATCAGGCAACATCGCTTCGAAGCAAAAGAGACGTGGAGAACAGGGTCACAGAGGAGTGGTACAAAATAGATCCGCTGTACCTATAATACCGCCAAATTAGTTGAGTTCGTGCCAAGACGATTCAGGACCGTTAGCGATGCCAAAGGTGGTGTTACAAAATATTTAAATTTTGCCATCACTTTGTATTTTGTATTTAAATAGCTGTATAAATACTTTTGCGTTGCGTTTATAGTGCATGTTTATCCAATAAATAACATAACAATTACACTATGTACATTTTATTTGTTTGTATGGCAGGTGAATATTTGAAATAGATGTACTTCTACGTGACATCTGTTAAATATTTCTATTAGCAGTAAACATAGTTTTATAAACACTTATTCCTTATTTGCATAGCTGTATGAATACTTTTGCTGCTCCCTGTAGATAGTAAACTGAGAAACGTTTACATTTTGTAATAACATACCTAAATAGATACTATTTAACAAATTAATTATACTTTAGCCAGTTAATAGTTATTATTATTAGATAAAAAAGGAATTTTACGAAAAAATTCAACAAGTACGTGTTTTCACAAACTTTGAATCGGAGTTAATTCAGCACACGGCATTTTCGTATTTATAAAGGTTCTTTTTATGCTGCGGTAGATCAAACGCATACATATGAGAGTCATAAATCGAAAGAAAGAAATATTTTGATGGGCGTGACAAACAACAGCTGGCTTTTTTGTAAAACCAATAAGGTGTCTGGACGTTATATTGCGCGTGGGTAGATCGAAATAAAGGTCCAAAATAAGGACGAAAAATATTACATTGAATGAACCATCAAGTTATCAATGGTATAAGCAAGCGGGCGTAGCCCGGTGGACAGAATCTACGCCTACCACCTTGGTGGCTCGCTTTCGATTCCTACCAATGGATTTTTTTATTGTGCCCAATATTAAGAATTATATTCATAAATTATATTTTTCGCAGTGGTAAATATAAATTAAAAGCGAATCTGCGGTACGACGTGTATTTTGAATTTCACAAACGAATAGTATAATGAAATTGGTTTAATTTCTTTGCTTGCACACGCTTAAATACGTGGTTTTGGGTGCTTCTGCCTAACGGCATGTTCATTTCTAGATCTTCTCTTACCTTGTTATCTAATATCTTCTCATAAACTTTCATAGCCGTACAAAGCAAAGTAATACCTCGATAATTACTGCAACATTTGTTATCACCTTTTTATGTATTTGTAGTATCATTGCTATCTCCCACTCCTCTGGGATTCGTCCTGTTTGCAATACTTCCTTGTATAGTGTCAATAATAATTCTGTTCCTTTTGTTCCCATATGTTTTAACATTTCGGATGAGATTCTATCGTACCCAGGAGCTTTTCCATTTTTAAGCCATTTAATTGCTTCCAGTAGTTCTTCATATTTTATTTCCAACTTATTGTCCTCTTCTGGCATACTTTTCTCATATTCGTGTTCCTCTGGCTTCCTGTCCGTTGCGTGCAATAATTCTTCAAAATATTCCTTCCATCTTATCATAATTTCCTCGTCATCCGTGAGTGTTTCTCCCATCTTATTTCTTATGTATATGCAATCCTCCTCTTTTTTGCCCTGTCTCAGATTTTTCAGTATTTTGTAAAATAGTTTCTGATTGCTTTTGCTGTCTTGCTCCAGTTTCTTTCCGAATTCTATCCAGCTGTTTTTCTTTGCCTGAGCAACTACATCTTTCACTGTTTTTCTTAACTTTTGGTACTCTTCGTAATCTTTGTCTGTTCTCTTTGCCAAGTACTTCTTCCAAGCAATTTTCTTTCTTTTGATATGTTCTTGTATCTCTGTGGTCCACCGGTATGTCTGATTCTTGTTTTTAACTATTCTACAAACTCCGCAAGCCTCTCTTGCCGCTTCCAAGATAGTTGACTGTAGTGTCTCCCACAATTGTTCAACATTTCTACTTCTAGGTGTTTGCAGTTTTATTTCTAGTCTGTTTTCCACCAGTTCTCTATATTTTCTTGCGATTGTCATATCTTTTAATCAATAAGTCTTTATCGTTTCACATTTCCTCATTAATCTTTTACCTCTTGAATCATTTTCTATACTGTCTCTTAGTGATGTTGTCAATAGATAATGATCACTGCCAATTTCGGCTCCCTTTCGTACTCTTGTGTCTAACACTTCTTTTCTGTTGCTCTTTTCAATAATGACAGAGTTAATTATGTATTTCTGATTTCTACTTCGCATCTCTCGTGTATATGTATGTATTTCTGTTATTTTCTCCATATCTTCCTATGATTCCTTTGTATACTTCATCTTTTCTTTCCACTAGAGCATTGAAATCCCCTATTAATATTATTTTACCTCGTGCACCCTCCGTGATCTCAGTAAGTTCCTTCCAGTATTTATCCTTGTTTTCTTTGTTATCATCTTCGTTTGGCCCATAAGTTATGATAATTGTACTTATATTACCATTTGCATCTTTGATCTCCACTGTCATGTTTCTTTCCGACCAATCTTCCCATTTTTGTATCCGGTGAGCTATACTTTTATTTGCAATACATCCTACTCCTCCAGAGGCCCAGGACTTTACGTTAACTCCACTATACATAAATATGTGCCCATTTTCTGTAGTTATACAACCTTTTCCTTTCTTCTTAGTTTCCGTAACCGCCAGTATTTCGAGGCCCGCTCTTTCAAACTCTTCTTCTAATCCTTTCTCCTTGCCATTTATGCCTCTGACATTCCATGTCCCTCTTTGCCACCGTTTTTGGCTCTTATTCATTTTATTTCCTGAGAGTAAGTTATTTTTCGTGTCTATCTTCTGTTCATATGCTCTTTTATTTTCCTTCTTTACTTTTCTTGTCTTTATTGTACCTTGTTGTTCCATCGTATTCGTTATCCTATCCATTGCCATAGTCGTTCTTCCTGTTCCGTCGTTTCCAAGTGCTTTTATTAGTTTTTTTGGTTAGACCTTGCCGTCTCTGTAGCCTGTAAGTACTCCATTACTGCATTAAATATAATTTTTAATATTCTGCACAATAGGATGCAAAAAAACATTCACCGGCAGAAATCGTACGCCAGCCACCAAGATGGCAACGTTGCTCCAGTAGACAGCGCTACACACGCTTGCTTATACGGACGCCAACGTTAACGGTATAAAAAGAACTCGCACAAGAACGTTGATTCTTATCAGAAACTACGATAAAAGCTCGTACCTATAACATAATTGAGACTCATCAAGATCTGTGTCGGACAACCCTGGTGTTCCCCTTGTGAGTTTATCTAGTCTTACGACAGCGAACTCTCTGCCATAGCGGGCAATCGTCAATGAGGTGCACGGGAGTTTCTTTTAAGCCTTTACAGCTTCTACACTGGGGTGAGTGCGTTACGCCCAGTCAAGACACATGTAGGCACTCTTAACCTGGGCCTGCTCATAGAGACAGAAAAACAAAATTGTCCACATGCACAGATGCTGGCGTTCCTGTTGTAAGTTAGATAATATATTTTAGAAGTAAATAACTAACAAGTTCCCATAGATGCTATTCGAAGTCATATAACTAATGCTTAGTCTATATTTCACGCCATCATTACCTGGCGTTCAAGGAAATTATTATCTATTGACGATAACATATTAAATGCCAGGTTCACTGGGTAATTCTGCGTTTATTTGTCTTGTTACTATAAACCAAGTCGGAAACATAATTCGCACTTTTAATAATTTCATAAAAATAACCATGTTGGTCCAACCCTAGATTTTTCAAGTTTTATACTTAAAAAAAGTAAATTTGAAGCTTTATAGTACTATGATTGCGTTTCAAGAAAACCAACATTGGCTTTGTAATACATCTTCTTATGGCGAAAGTACATGTTCCTCGATGCAAGTTCTCAGATATAAAATTACAATTTATATGAAAGGGACATCACACACAAAACTGTATAAGATCTGGGAAGGCATGCTTGGAAATCGCACCATAGGTTCCATGATGTATTCGACAATACAATAGATATCAAGATTAGCCAAGCACTAAACGAAGACGATTGGTTTTTTGAAGGACAGACAAACTGAATGATTAAGGGGAATGTAGATCAAAACTCTCCTACAAGAGGAGTTTGCAGAAGAGATTATGAAAATGTTACAAAGAGTTCGCTAAAATTTTGAATAAACCACATGTTACTGCATTGAACTGGGTGAAGGATATATTGAAAGTTGCACTTGTGAGTTTTAACCTGTTGATATTGCTTTCAGTAAACGTATTTTTTTAATTTCTAATAAACACTGTACGAATAAGAAGACCAAAACATTTTTGAAAATTTGTACCACTCGGTCCATAATCGCATTTGAAGGACAGACGAGCTACTGTTATTGTCACAAGTTATGAATATATCAAAGAATCTGCTGGTAATATTACATTTCTATATAAGATATCGTATTCAGTTTCTAAAAAGGGAATGATTTAGCATTAATTAACATTATTGACTATATTCTGACGAACATATACATATAAACACTATTGTGCTCTCTAGCTTCAGCTAAGAATTCTATTCTTTTAGTGGGTTGTTTCTGCAAATGTCAGTTAGTTAACAATTTTGTTTAGGGATCCCTTTGAATAAACGGCTATTGAATATTAGAACTCTAGATCACTATCACCCACAGGACACCCAGCCAGCCAGGTGTAATGGTTTCCAACCTCAAATTATTTATAAATTAATTAGGAAGTTTAATTATAGGAATTTTTTGAAAGAATCC
>ML217931.1:23136-35582 GCA_004785975.1 Popillia japonica
ATAGGCTATTACTCAAGCACCTTAAGTGCAACATATCTGCAAGACTTATTGAAGCCTCGAAAATTGAATATCATTTGCTGTAGTAAGCTGGTTATCTTGATAATGTACTTACATATACTTTAGCTGTTAATTTGATGTAATTGAATAATACAGGACCGTATTGTCGTGGTTGATATCGTGAATCAAATTCAGACGTGCTGAAGAAACTACTCATTGATGGATGCAATAGTCAATTTAAGGGCAACAGTAATGTCACCTTTACATCTTGCACGCATTATTTAGATAGATGTTACTATATGTATTTTTATGACCTTTTAACTTATCTTATTATCCAGATAGATACTAGGTTATTTTGCCATGTTTTTCCCTAGTCCTTGAACAGAATTGTTAAAGCTTGACAAAAAAATACATTGATATAAGGAGTGTAGAGACGTAGTGTTATGATTATAAATTTACATTTCAAAATATCTTAAATTGTCCACTATATTGTAAACATAATCCTATATATCAATGAATTTCTTTGTAGATAATTTTGTTGATAGGCATTGCTAGTTATTTATTTATAATTTGACACGAAATAAATGTCAATTTTATTCCACTGAAGAAGTTGTTACGAAAACCAGGTTATATATATTGTAAAGGTTTTGGAATAAATTTGACTTTTGTTCGAATTGCAGTGTTATCATTGACCTAACAAGTGGAAAAACTATCTGGATAATAAGATAGATGTTATGTAGGTCGACAGTTACATTGGGTAAATTATTCATACCAAAAACTACAATACATACCAAACTTAAATCCTGTGGAACAGAAACTCTATAATTAGATTGAACTTTGCTACCAAACCTTGAAACAAATTACAATTTGCTTCCAATTTGGCAATGGACCTGCATGTATATACTTTCTTGAGGAAGAGTTTAAGTCTTAAACCATATTTGCTAATTTGGATGGTTGGGTGTAAAGTTATAATGATGCTGAGATTACAAAGAGATAGTGTTGATTAAACCATTTATACTCAGTTAGTTAAATATTTTTATGGTAAAGGAATATTATTGTGAGGTTTAGCATGACTGATAGGAAAACAGACATTGCTAGTATGCTAGTAGTCTAATTAGTAATAATTTATATAATTTTTTACATTTTTTACACACATAAGCATTCAAACATATTTATATAACAATTTCAAATCTACATCACTAAACTCAAGGGCATATATTTCACCGAGAGCTACAGATGTGGAAATATGTGCGTCAGTTTTTCAGCATATATAGACAGTTTTTTTTACTGTCTCTATGAGGAAGCCTAGGCTAAGAATGCTTACAGTTGTCTTCACTGGGCACTGCACACATGCATTCCATGGGCTTAGCAAGCTCTCCCCAGTGTAGAAGCTGTAGGAGCTCAGAAGAATCTCCCGTGTGTCTCCTTGCCAATTGCTCAGTGTGGCACAGAGGTGAAGCTACTTCGGGCTCGTGCGCCTAGATAAACTGACACTATGGAAATTAACTTTCGACCAACTCGCGTAGTTTTTTCTTCCAGTGCAATTGAGTCGAGAAGCTTAAAACGCCTTGGGGGGACAGGCGTTTTGGCCTTCGGGGCTTACCCACCTATGGAAAAAAATTGGACAGTGTTGAACAAACGGTTATAAATCAACGAGATTCTTATTAACAGCCTGATCAGCAACCTTTTAGGTAAATATTTTAGTGTCCCTCTTCTCTTTTCTCTTTATCTTCACATTATTAATATAAACTATATCCACCAACAGACACTGGACTATTTGAATACTAGCACGACGTTCGAGGTTCCGCATTTCTCTAGCAAATTTGAATTTCTTATTTTTGAATAAAATTTCTTGATGTTTCCTTATATCTACAAACTTATCCTGTGAGTGCATTTTCATACATATGCATATACATAAATGCTTATTTTCTTATATGCTCTTACACCTTCTATACATTATAGATGTAGTATGTCTTTATTCGTGGATCTTTCCACTGGTAAGAAACGCCAAAGTTGGAGAAATTTGTTTTTGAAAACAGTGTGCCATTATTTATTATTATTTATTTAGATACACAACGTATGCAGTAGTAATTATAGTAGGACTTCTGTCAAGTGTCTTAAAAAACTACTACAGCGCCACCATCCTCAAAACAAAAGCAAAATTTGAACTATTTTTGCTAGCCTGATGAGTACTACATACACACTAGAAATTCGGTAAGTTTGATTTGAATGATTGAGCGATAAATGAATTTAGAACACTCTCGAATGTATTAATTTAGGTACATAATGTGAATAATTAGACATAAAGCTCCATCTACATATGCCTACATACAGGGTGTTCTCGCATACTTGAAAAAAAATTAAACATTATGTTTACTTATGTAAGTTAGTGAGATTTCCATCGCAAAATAAGAGATTGTACTCACTTGTATTTGTTTAAAAATAGTCAACATTTTCAGGACGGACAGTATCACAACAATTACTCGCAATTTGCACCATGCACTTGTATACATAACCGCGCGCGCCGTATAAGTGAATCACGTACAAATGGAATAACATTTTGTTTCCGTATGTTATTTGTTTGCGCAATGATATCATTCGTTAATTGTTCGATATCATGAACCTCGGTACGATAGACACGCTGTTTCAAACAACCCCACAGAAAGAAATCAACTGGATTTAAGTCAGGGGAACGGGCCGGCCACGGTACAGGCCCTTCACGCCTTATCCAGTGATCTGCGAAGACATTATTTAAATGTTCACGTACAACTCGGACAAAATTTCGCATAACGTTCGCCAGACAACATGGACGAGTCTAACAAGTTCCCTTGTGCTAAGTGTAGGGTTATTGTCAACTGCTTCGACAATCTCTTCCTCGGCATTTAGTATTCGCGCACTTTTACCTGGACCTTCCGGTCCTCGAAGTTGGATTCGGCCTGTGTCTCGCAATCGTTGAACAACTCGTACAAAAGTCGCGGGCCCGGGCAAACGTCTATTTGGAAATAATTGCATGTATCTTCTACGGGCGCGTGCAGTATTCTGTTCACACTCTCCGTAAATTAACAACATGTCTACTAGTTCATGATTAGGAAAAGCCATGATCATAAAAAACAATAACTTTCTTCAAGTAACGCCAACACTGTTCAAAGTTACGAACGAAAATACAAACTTTAACCATGCGCTGACAAAATAATACTACGACACACAGCCGATGTAATTGAAACGCGCATTTTTAGCATTCTTAAATGTAAACAGATGTTGCCAGTTACCTACACAGACCCTTTATCCAACATAAGGCGACCTTGCCCATTTGTTGACAAACATCGGTTGATAAGTTTTGAAGAGCTCATGTGGTGCATTTTTTGTTTCGTACTGACCGAACGAAAAACATTTGCCAAAAACTTTACTATTTTTTTTCTCGCTTATACGACAACTTTTGTAAAAAATTCTTTCCAAAAATATTCTACATATTATCAAGATTCGACGGTCAAAATTTTTGCGATGTATGTGAGAACACCCTGTATATATATGTACATACATATAAATGGCATTTAGCGGTAGACCTAATCGGAAGTGTAGTATAGTGCTTTCTCAGCTATAGGTGCAGTTGCAGTAGCTTCTACCATTACGCCACTCCATTGAACCACCATTATAAATCTAGCTGCGTAATTTTCTTTGACTTAAATTGTTTCTGTAATATTACAGTTAATATTGCAGTTAACTGATTTGCAACAGCGAATGGTATTCGCCTCAGATGTTCGTCTTCTCTAGACATACGCCATAATGCAACACTGTAATTAGGTCATCCCTGCTCTGTCACTACCAGACAACGGCCACTATAATTCTAAGTACAGATCCTTTCAGCCTTACCAAAAATAATAAGTATTCCTATTAGTTACTATATACCTTTATTATAATTATGTATTGAATGTAATAATTACATATATGTATAAGTACGAGTATCAGCAGATTATAAACACAATTTTACTAATTTCCTGCAACTCGATCCTATCCTTCAATATATTCCTAACGGTACTCAAGTAGGGAGTAAATAATTATAGCACGACACCACCGGTTACACCGTAAATTACCTTCTATGTTGAATAAAGAATTAATCGCGACAGTTCGGCGGTTCTAATTTTGGTAAGCCCGAGGTTAATTAGGTTTTAGCGGGAACGAGGAGGTCGCTAGTTCATTTTCGGTGCTTATTACATGAGAACTTAATGGAACAATATCTTCATTTTCCCGATACTGAATACTGTGTATAAGGAGAAAATGTACAGTGTGAGAGTTTTGGAAGTAAGATTCGTTTCAATGATTAGAATTCGGCTATAAGTGGGAATATATTGATCTTTAATTAATAAATGTTTTATATATTGCTGTAACTTTTACACCTAACATGCTATATGGTCTATAAATGGTCTATAATAAGAGAAATAGGTTTGCATATAAGTACTATAAACCTAAAAATAAAAAAAATATTTTGAAATATTTTGAAAGTACACTATTCCTTTTAATAGAGATATGATTATACATAAATAGATTCTTCTAAATATACTTCAGAAAAAAAGGTCAATTAGAGGAAAATCCGGGCAATGAGTTGGCTAGGAAAATGTCGTTGAATGATTTCCTATTCGCTGACTTGGAAATTGTTGCTTTGAATGGTTTCTAACACCTGTTGTATCGTCCGTGGAATAGTCGCTCAGATAGTTTTACCTACTGTATGTGGAGATTCTTTCTTTTTGATATATTTTTATTTGGTGTTTGAATGTACGCATGTGTCGTTAAATTTATTTATTTTATTTAGTGTTACATCAATAAATTACAATTAGCATGAACATCACAAACATACGTACATTACATGTCAGATTACCAATAAACGTCTAGAAGAAGTGCAAAGCTAGTTGGCCTCCACGTGGTGCACCCTGTGTAACTCTAAATGAACTAGCAAATACTGGCCGTCAGACAAAACCGAAAAGATACTCCTGATCATGCAAGACGCGCAATCTAAAAAAATTGTCGTTTAATGACTTTTGTATAAAGTAATTCTGGTGTTGACTACATTATCGATTTAAATAAAGTGTTTTCCAATAAGAATGATATGATTTTGTAATGATCTAGTAACCATGGTAATAAAGTTATACCTGTCACAATTTATTATGGCTAAATACTCGCTCCAAGGACGTTTGGTTATTGTCCAAAAATTTTACGGAAATCGTCATTCTTATATGAACACTTTTCGCGTACTTTGCGAAACCTTTGGTCTAAATAATCGCCCTTCTGAGCTTGTCATTCGTCGCATCGTTAAGAAATTTGAAAGTAATTTTATTCTTTACGATGTAAAAACACCAGTAAGACGCCGAACTGTTCAGATTATTGTTGCTGTAGGCGCTAGTGTTGCAGAAGATCCAAAGAGTTCCAGAGAGTTAGAGTTAGGACTTAAAAAAGCAACAATTTTTTGCAAAAAGATTGAAATTTACACCCGTATAAGATTGTTTTGACGCAAGAACTTAAGCCACTGGACCATCGTCAGCGCTGCAAATTTGCTGCTTGGAGTTTAGAACGACTTGAAAGGGATTACAATTTTGCGGAAAAGAGAATGGACCATCGTGATCGTGGAAATGGGGAAGACCGAAATTGCTCTACTGGTTAAGAAAAGAATGTGTAGAGGTTGAATACAGAAGTTATGTATATCCACGAAAGTTTTAATGAAGTACTTTGGATGTAGAAGGGAAGTACTGGCTGTACCACGTTAGACAAAGAACGGCAGGGCTAGTGAAGTTCTGGGGATGGCAGCCAAATGTTAAAGAAATTCTTAGATTGTCCTAAGCTTTCGCATTTATTTAATGCTTCATCCGAAGTACACTGTAAAGTACATTACCTTGCTAATGCCAACCAAAACAAAGAAAAACCAATGAGGAATACTCACAATTTAGAATTTACAGTAGACGTAGAGGCTCAAATTATGGAAAAACATATCCCGACACATTGGAACAGCACGAATTGAAGTTGCAAATGTAACACATCACAAGTCGTAAGAATTAAAAACACTTAAGTTACACTTAAGCTAATCATGATCAGTGTATTATTTAAAAAATTTAAAAAAATTATTAAATTATTAAAAAATTATTAACAGGAAAGAATTGAAAGTCTAAAAACCTTTGCTGCGTGTTGTATTGTAGGTTATACGCAAATTGAGCGCGTATTTTTAACAGTTCCAGGTGGGGGCAACATAGTAAAGTGTATCGGCAAAAGTCCCCTGACCCTGAAGTGTCAGAATCCGAAGATGGACAGGCAGCGTGTGTATAATAATGTAATGTACAGTAATTTAAGAATGAACTGAAGGTTCAAATAGTGATATTGGGAATGCTAATTTTCAGAAATTCAGAATTTGTAACTTTTTAATTAAATTCTGAATTTCTGAAAGAATTTCTTTAACATTTGGCTGCCATCCCCAGAGCTTCACTAGCCCTTCCGTTGTTTGTCGAAGTACTTTGGATTCGACAGACCGACAACAACGTCAAGTCGAATTATGACTAACATGGGAGGTACAAGTACAGAAAGAAAATGGTTGCCTAAAGTCGGATCTCAATTGCAAACGCTGATAGACTTGCTAGGACAAGAAAGTAAGAAGGACTACACAAGTCTAGGAGTGACTGGTGCAGTACAAAGAAATGTAGGTGCCAAATCTTTTAAAGGAAAATCTTAAAAGAAGAAATCGAAATGGTAGTCGATGACCAAATTTGCAATTATCCCAACACCACAGACTGGATGACTTGAGACTATGTTGAGGTAAACTATTATGTCACCCAGTTGTAATATGGCTGGGTGGAATGAGCAGACCAGATGACGAAAAATGTCAATAGGAGTCTGCAGACGGTGACAAGTACTACACAATCTTCGAGTACAAAAATTGGAGTGACTACAGTGAAGCGTTGCAGGCAGAAGAATATCCCTCCGAATAACATTGTTGCAACAATGTTGTTAGAAAATGAATGCTGGAAGAAGATGAATACGTTTGTTGACAAGGATATATTGCAGAAAAAGGACAGTGCGGCAAAATTACATTATTTGTTCAACAATTTTTTGCCTGAAAAAGTACTCTTGTATGTTGGTGCTATTCATGTGTACTGCAGTTTTTATCAGTGAAAAATCAAAACTTCTAATACTACTCTGCCTTATATACGTATACACTATATAAAACATGGAGCAGGACACGAAATATATGATGTGAAGATATTTTATAGCGTTCCCGGGGCTATATTTCTTCCTTTCTCCCTATATTTTATTCAAATCAGATATTCATATGTAACATCAGATCGGCTTACCTTCCATTGCTATATGTGATAAACTGGAAAAGCCGAAAGGAAATGCTGCACCGTTGTGAGTCCGTATAAGATCTGTAGTCCAGCTCTTTCTATTTCTTTTCTCTCGTCTCCTTTCTTCGACTTTTTCGCTTATTTCGCACCGTTCTTTGCGCCATATATGTAGTTGCATGTGCATACATTCAAATATGTAGATCCGCAACTATTCACGTATTCGGAGTATGTATACATTTACAACCACCTAGCTTTTCCAATGGTTGTAATGGAAGCTGTTGCAATGCATTTCACCTAATTTAAAGTTGTATGCATTATTTACACGGCAGTGTTGCTATTATAAGGATGTTGAGCTGTGACAAATTTCGAAAGGAAGTGTCAGTTCTTGGATGGAATTCGGTTTAGTCTGAATAAGATTTATGGGATAAATTACATTAATGTTGATATGTGAATAAATTCCTAGTACAGTTTGCATATACATAATAAAGGAATTTAATATCTATTGGTTTGATAGCATATTTAAGTTAAAGCTTGTATTGTGTGAAAAATCCACAATGGCAGTCTAAATCTAAATATGTTCCACTAAAAAATATTATAATTATTCTCGCATAGTCTTAATGTTCATGTACGTTCTGGCATTTTGAAAATAAATCTAACACAAGAAATCTCTAAGTGTTAAATTGTTTTGATATCTCCTTCGATTATGTAAAAACAAAAAAGGGTATGTGCATAAATAAAGTAACTTATAATTAGTCGAGGACCTATGCTTAAGAAGAGCGTCATTAAATTTGGCTGTAAATGGAATAAACGCTCCTTTAATAAAACAATTGGTACTGTAGTGAAGCGCAAGTTTGTATCAATGATAACTTTGACATTCTTTACTAGTCTAAAGAATGCACCACGTTTAGCATTTTGAACAAGTTACAATGTTGTATGCAGTGTTTATTGATGAATTTTGTATTTCTTTTAATTTGTCATCGTCATGATCAAACTCAGTTGCTAAATCTTGTTAAATTAGAAGTAATCATACACCGTAAAGCAATTCATTAGAGACAAAGGATGGAGTATATAAGAAGGAGATAGAAACAACAAATGGCAAATCACTGTTGTGTTGATTAATAAACTTGCAAACAGTGTGAAGTAGAAGATTAGTTAGAAATGTTTGTAGTGTTCCCATAAGTAGTGAAATTAGAGTTGGGGTGGCCTCATGGATCTTTTTCACCGCGAACTTTCCAGATATTTTTATTTATTTTAGGGGTAATCGGGCAGAAAGAAGCCCGATTACTCGCCAACGTGGGTAGTTATTTATCTGGAATTTATAGAAAATTATTTTTGAACATTTATCTAAACAATCCGTATACTTCTAACAAATTTTACTACAAAGCTAAGCAGTCTCCACACAGATAATCTTCCGTATTTTCAATATTCGTATAGTCGGCGTGGGTCCAAGAACCACACGAACGACACCTCCACCATAAGTCATTATTTCCACCAAAATTATCACAGACGCTACATGTTTCGGTTGTCGCAGTATTTTTTTTTCTGTCTTTTTGGTCAGAACCCACATTTCTCTGGACTTTTCTCACATCCTGCGGCCTGGCCTTCTTTCTCTCTTCTTTTTTTTCTAGTTCATCTTTCACAAAAGTCGAAGTGATAATTTTCGAATGTTGAGTTTTGCGTGACATACCTTTGATTTTTGATTTTGGTAAAGGCAAAAGATCAATAAAACTTTTATTTGCCTGCTGTAGGATTGTAGGATTTGCATTTTCTGCAGTGATGTGCTCTACTGCGGCCGGTAAGGGCGTCAATTCTTTGTCACTGAATACGAAACGGTTAAAGGGAAATATGCCGGTTCCTTGAAAAGCTCGTACACCTTTCTCAATTGTGGCTGCCCTATTGAAGGCATTTTTAAATAATTCCGCAATATCTGTTTGTAGAATTTTTTGATGATGCCTTCATTTTATGTATTTGTCGCATTCCTGGTCTTACGCTATCTTTAATGGCCCGAAAAAAACAAACTTCAAGGGATTGCAGCCGATGGGATGTGTGAGGGGAAATAGAAATGATTGTAATGCCATTTTATCTGCAAAAATTGTATGTCGGTAAGCTAGAGTGGGTTGAATGGTTGTCAAGAACTAATAATAGAGGGTAATCTTTATTAGATTTTGTATAAGATGCAAAGTGTTTAATCCATTCTGTGAAAAGGTCCTCAGTAATCCACCCCGACTTAGAGCATTTCTATATTGCATCAGTAGGACCATTTTTTGAAGGCCTTCTTTCATTCGCTCTCTTTTGAAAATAATCATTGGTGGAACATAATGGCCTGTCGCGCTCATGACCGAGACAACAGTGACCAACTGCCCCCTTTCACCACTCGTAATAAACCCTACTTGTTTCTGGCCCCTTGGCGCTGCAATTCGGCTAGGTATGTGTACGTTGCTAATACCGGTCTCATCGACATTAAATATCCGATGAGCATCAAATTTATTATTGTCATAGATTTTTTCAAGATTATTAAAAAATATATCTACTTGCGCCAGCCAACACTCTGCTTAAACTGGTAACCTCTGACTTACGGAAGCTTATATTTGGGTTGCGACGCATAAATAAGTAAAGCCAATCTTTGCCGCACATCTTTTTTGCTTTGTTAAATGCGTGAGAAATTACATTTTCTTCGGCAAACTGATAATCAAGCGGATACATTGTGGTGTAAGTCCATAAAACAGTTTAGACATAGCGATAATATGATTGGTAAGTTCTGATTCTTGTTCAACGGTGAATACCGGCTTTTTACCTAACTTGTATTTCTTAGAAGCAAATCTTCCCTTCTTTCTATCTTGCAACATGGTACTATGGTACATCGAACATCTTTGCAGCATTTCTTATAGATGTAATTTAGTCCTGTATTGCTTTTACAGCACGCTGCATATTTTCTTCTGTCTATGAAGAACGACTACTTTCTGTTTATATCTTCCACCTGGCATCTATATAAAACAAATAATACTGATAGCAGTGTAATATCGACCAACGTGAGGTAATATCGATCACAATAGTCGATATTACCCGAACTTGCTACAGAAGAGTAATTCAATCATTAAGAAAAACTAGCTTAGAATTTCACAGCGTTGATAGCATGAATGTAAGTACAGACATGTTACTTGCATCTCATATAAAAATAATAAATCTAAATGCCATTAAAACTCTGAATTACCTTAAACTAAACAGTCTATCTTTTATCAAAATCGGCACAAAACCGAACAATGTACCGGTATCACAATACAACACCTATTCAACCGCACCTTGTTGTAGTAAGTGAAGTTAGGTACCGAATTACTAGATGTAATGTTTGCTTGCGATCGCAAAACCCATTCAGGATTACCAAAACAGCATTGGTCGATATTCGACCACTTTCCCCTATATATTTATTCAAAAAACTAAAAAGGAATTCAAAGACAATTTAATGGCAGCTACTTCGAATAAGTCTAAAACAGCGTGGAAATTAATTAATGATTGAACAGTTGGAATAAAGACACCAGGTCATTTAGCAATCAAAGACAGTAATGACGAAATAGTTGTTGACCCTAAGAGATTGTGTGGCCTATTTAGTGAGTACTTCGCCTCTATTGCGGATGTTAGTATTGTAGATAATCCGCGTTGTACCTTGCAGGCTATCGGTGTAGGCAATATAGGAACTATGTTTGTCTACCCGACGGATAATTATGAAGCCCGTGATGTGATTGTGACTATTCCTTGTAAGTCTGCTTCAGGAATTGACGAAATGCCACGCAATGTTTTGAGATGTCTTGTTGTTGATTAGCAGCTTTAATTAATAAATCCTTTCAAGAGGGCGTCTTTTCTGAGGCACTAAAGATCGCTAAGGTTGCGCCTGTCTTCAAAAAGGGAGATAAACAGCTTGTGAATAACTATCGCCCAATATCTGTTCTATACTGTTTTGCTAAAATTTTTGAAAAAATATTGTATATTGGGTTATCTAAATATCTACACGAAAATGCATTGCTAGCCACTAGTTAGTTTGGATTTAGGAACTCATGTTCTACCAATGAAGCTCTTTTCAAGGCTCTGAATCATATTTATAAATTGTTAGATGACGGTCGGGTGGTGACTGGCTTGCTTCGATCTGGGGCAGGCATTTGATACGGCCATGGGAGTTCAGAAGTTTGTTTTGTACGGTGTTAGGAGTATGGGCCTACAGTGGTTTAGGTCTTACTTGAATAATCGAAAGCAAATTGTATAAATAGGAAGTACAGTTCCTTCGGCAGCAAGTATCACAGGGAGTGTTCCTCAAGGGTCCATTCTCGGCCCACTGTTATTTTTAATTTATGTGAATGACTTGCATACAAGCTTCAACGTGCATATTTACCAGTTTGCGGATGATACGACTGTTATGGCATCGGGTTCAAACATTGAACAAGTGAGTAATATTGGAAACATTTACGCTGAGAGCATGTTACAGTGGTGCAATATGAATCACTTAGAAGTGAATCAATCTAAAACTAGTCTGATACCCTTTTCATCTTCAAGACATGTTCCCAAACAGCCAGTTCTAAGTCGATTGGGTGTCAGCACTATTCCCAATGAAACCAGCACCAAATTTCTGGGATGTTTAATTGATAGTATGTAGACATGGGAATGCCATACAACGTCACTGTCTGCAAAGTTGTGTTCATTGAATTATGCAATACATAAACTGAAAGGCTGTGTCACGCTTCAATATTTACTTATGTTTTATCATGCGCATGCGCGATTAAGATATGGCATAATGTTCTGGGGTTCTTCTTCGCATTTTACTCGGTGTTTTCTCCTACAAGAACGTATAATAAGAAATATATTTTCACTTAAGAGAACGGACTAGTGTATCCCGATTTTCAAACAGTACAATCTTTTCTGCTTGCGTTCACTATATTTGTTTGAGTGCGCAATGTACGTACATGAGCATCGTACATCATTTATTCGCAATGGTGGCATAAATACATTTTATAGTAGGTACTAAACTTACTAATGCATTGAACATACCTAAACATCAACTAACTCTGTAAGAAAAAAGTACAAATTATGTATATATTAATAATAATAATAATAATAATAATAATAATAATAATAATAATAATA
>ML217931.1:46437-71449 GCA_004785975.1 Popillia japonica
TTCGACAACTTCTAGGTGTTGCAATTTTTCTGGAAGTCAGTATATGTCACTATTTTAGCTGAACATGAGTGCACATAAATAAAAAAACAGCGAAATTGATGCTGTGATGCTTAAGTAGGAAGAAGCTGACAAAATTAGTAATCGGTTCGGAGATTATCTTTATTAGCTACATTTCTGTTGTAATATTTTTTCTGCATAGTTTTTCTTCAAACTTTTTGAAAAACGGTGCCAATAGCTACTATAATTTAATTGACCATTATCTCCAAACAGCTAAAAGAATTTGTATAACTAGAATCATCACTAGTTGATTTAACCCACATTGGTTTATAAGCGCACATAGTTGGTATATTTACAAGTAAGTCTATTTTGAAATCTATGCCAAATCGCAGAAGCTGTAATCGTCACCAGCTCAAGGAATGGAGGTCTATAGATGAAATCTATAAGTGTGCTCATATATGGCTGCTTTCAATCAATACTGATAAGTTTGCTGCGGTTAGGATTTTGCTTAAACACAACTCTTCTCTATTCAGCATCATTGTGGAGGACCAGAGACTGGATTAGAGTTGTCAAAATAATGCTGGTTACAAAATTGATTTCCGGTCAACACTTCATCACAGCCGCAGCGAAATTTTTAAGGGCACGCTCAACAACTCTCTTTTCAAAAGCTTATTCCGTATAAAAATCAAGTTACTAATTCACCATTCTGTAGAATCCGTGGACCAAATGTAGGTGCTGATCGAAATGTTTTCTCGGCCGGAGAGTCTATTAATCTAGCACCTCCGTGGTTGGTTCCTGATAGTTTCATTATTAGCAGCATCTTTATGACACAATTTACTCAATCCTAAGACTGAAAATCCTTAGATTTAAGGACCAGTACACAAAATGATAAGCCTCAGATTTGATGAGTTTTTCAGCATTTTGTATTGGGTTTTCTTTAATACCAGAATAACTAAAAAATGTTTTCAATGATGTAAGTCATTGCCTGGCGTAAAAATGAAAACAAAAAATGTGAACAAATTGCACGTGTAAAAATTTTGCGGTAATTTCTAGAATGGAAAGTAAAATTTTTACAATAGTATACAAATACCTGAACGATATAATTGCTTACAAAATGTAAAATTGGTACTGGTATTTTTGCGTTGATTAAATTTAGCTCCCGCCTAAATGCTGTAAACCGTTACCAAACGCAGTCTTTGTAGATTTGTTATTATTTTGTACTACTCGTAGAATTACGATGTATGTATGTACATACATACATATTGCTGTGTATCTTTCGTTGACATGCACGATTACAAGCATAAACAAAAAGTGTGCGCCGGCCAACTTCAGGCATACAAACACTTAAACTAACGATCGCGAGCAGGCTCTACAAACAAAAGTATATGATCTCAGGGAGAGAGATTTGTAATAAAACTCTAAATGGGCGGTTCTACGAGAATTGAAAAAAATAAAATTAACCATAAACTTTGATCGTGGGATCGATAATTCTATTGTTATCTGCCACAGATATAATTTTGAAAAACAAAGAAAAAGGAGTCAAATTGAGAAATTACCAAAACAAGAACTCTATAACAATATAAATATATTTTTGTAAATTTCATAAAAATATATATATATAATTAAAGAACAAATTACTTGTCAAAATATCTAACAAATTGTAGAATGAATTAATCACAATTGTGAACAAAATACCCAGAAAAGTATATTTTCCCGAAGGAAAATATATAAAAACTGGATCTTAGCAACTAAATACGATCCTGCAAGTTTTCTTAAAAAAAAACGTAAAAAAAAATTAAAACGACAAAACTGAAACAAACTACTGTAACTCAAAAATATCAACTGAAAATATCCTTCAAAAGCAAACTCAAACAAACTAAAATCTTACTTGCGCAAACTTCCAAAACGATAATTTCTTAAAATTAAATAAAAAAACTTACTTTAAATCCTTAACTAATCACTATACTACATAGAAATCATTAATGCAATCTCTAACAAATTAATCAAACAAAATAATCCACGCAGATAAAAAAAAACTAATTAAATGAATCTAATAACTAGGAAAATCAAAGAAAATATCGGAGAAATTAATAACACGTCTTGTCTCACAGAAATTGCATCAATAAGATCACAGCTCGACCGAGTTTTTACACGAAGTGGCCTGTGACTTTCAACGTAGATCTGCCCAAAAACTAGACAGAATATTTGAGATTTAAAAAGCATACAACGGCTTGATTTACATAGCAAAAATATGACCTTGCAAAGAAAAATCTAAAATCCACCCAGCTATAGGACGTAGAAAAATTAAAACAAATAGTGGAATTTCTAAAATATTAATAACTTATCTTAAATCTAAAAGCTTAAAACTACCGACAAAAATATACAATAGAAAGAGTTCGTAAGAATTTCAAATATACAGAGACTCCGGCGAAGAACCTTCTTACAACTCAAAGAAAAATCTAATATACTAAAAGATCCACAACAATATGTATGCGCAGATGTAAAGATGTGTATAAAAAGTTACACCATGAAGAATTGAATCTTCGACCATTATAATTTAATTTTCAATGTTCAAATTAATGTTGCTCTTAAAACGATATACCACAGAATATTCAATATTTTCAGAGATCTAGTGCTTGAGTTCTATTTGCAGAAGGAAAACAGGGAACTCTGACTTTCGTGATATTTTTTTCAGTATACGAAGTGACGTCTTTTCAGAAGCTTGAAAGGTAATATGGGCAGAAATACTCTCATTTTTTGACATAGGCCATTGAGTTGTAGAAACCGTCATGGCCGTTGTCTGTTTGCTAGCATTGTAGCGATAGTTTTAGTGTAGTAGTTCGTAGGTACTTCGTTAGGAGAAGATGGTGGAAGCAATTAAGTTGGTAATACGTTTAACGACACGACGTTGAACACAACGTCCAATTGTGTAGAAAACGATGCAATTTCGTTGTCGTAGTTTTTTTTGTGTCAGTTCTACATGGCTTCAATGTTCTACTGGTGCAATTTTTTTACGAATGTCTAAGCAAACGTGCACATGCTTTGTTATGCCTTTTGGTCAAACTCTGGCGAAATACAACTATCCAAGTAGGTTTTTTTACAAAATAAAATGCCTGATACTTATGGACCAACTCAATAACTTTAGTTATAAAGTTGTACACACTTTTCTCTGATTCCTATACGTTTCTGGACATCATTCACGACGGCACCATATGTAACATCAACGAATATGAATGTTCAAAGACATACAGGATGACTAGGAGTGTAATAAGAGCAACTTCCAGAGCAGCGTTATTTCGGAACCTACAAGGCAGTCTCTGGCCTTTCACAATGACGCCCAATGTAGATGAATTTCGTTGAAGCAAAACACTAACCCCCACGAACTTATCAGTATTGATTGAAAGCAGCCATATACTCTTCTGTTTAGAGATAAAAATTAATTAAGGTACAATCTAATTATAAGGGTTTGTAGTTTTTAATTTTTAAGAAAAACTCAAATATGACCACCAAAATGTAACTAATATACACCAACATATGAATGTTCAAAGATATACATACATGATGACCAGAATTGGAACTCCCATAAACCGGTATATACGCAGAGTTATTTAAGCAGGAGAAAGAATTCTGTCCACGTTACAGTTTACTTGATCTCTGCAGTGGAAGTTTAAATGTGGGCCACTCTGTGAGATTTGCAATCTTTCGACATACTACTCGTGAGTGAGTTGATACGATCTTCAGTATTTACGACCAAATTACTGATTTCCAAATTTTTCTACTTTTTTTTTTAATTGTCGCAGATGTTGGCATACAGTTCTTCAAACTGTTAAGCCTTAAAACAAAGAGTATGATAAATGCATACCACTGGTGCCTAGCATACCATTACGAAGTAAGTATACAACCCCATTCCGGTGCCAATGGAATCCGATGCAATATACAAGGTTCTCGCAGTTCAATACTGTGTGCGAGCGTGCTTAATGCTCCATCTATATCCAGCTGATTCAATTTGTATATTAGTATAACAGCGATATACCAAAGATTGCGTTTATTTTTCTACGTGTTTAGAATACATGTGTCTGTGCTTATAGATTCTGTGAAATTGTATTTTACGTAGATTCATTGTATTACTCATGGTTAATGATTATCTTCCTTTTATGTAAGAAATTAGTAACTTCCTTTAAGGTACTAGTCTATTATTCAAGAAAATTGCAAAATTTAAATAGCGTTTGTACCTTCTTCTTAAGGAATCAATTTAGATGATAAAATCGACAACGAGAAAAAAGTTACAATTGAAGGTAATTCAGTGACCACCATTACAGCGGTCTCAATAAAGATACCTATGTAATTTTGTTACTATTATAACTTCCACGATGGTACCGCCATCGAAATATAACAGATTCCATGTAAATGTGATCCTACACCGATGGTAACGATCGCGTTGATAGTTTAGTACGTTACCAGGCGTTTATATTGCTACTTAGGATCAACAATATTCACTTCGCCTTTAAAACAAGCATGGTGTTTTTAGTAGAACGGTATACATATGCATATGCTTCAGAATGCTGGGTGTTCTAACGTGAGTTTCGTTTTTAATCAAAATTAATTAGTTCTTTGGACTATTTAAATGTTTGCTTCGTTGGGCAATTGTATATGTAGCTCGTAATTTATAAAGTTGTTTTATGGACGTACATTTCGCTAATGTAATTTTAACCTTTCTACTAGTTGACTGCAGAAGATTGTAGTAATAATTTAGTAGTAACAACTTAAAAACCAATAACAATTCTTTCAATTTCAAAGTCTTCAAATAGCCGAAACAACAATTCTGATCACGCATAAAGTTTTCAATCACGGGACTACTTAGATTGCCAGACGTCATACACGACCAATGATAATAACTACTGAGATTCCATTCTTGGACAAAGGACGCTTCAGTCGTGGAAATTATTAAGCCAGACAAATTTCTGATTCCCCTGTAAGTTAAGGCAGACTTTAGAGAATGTAATCTCTGCAAACTAAACTTCTGAAGTTTTTGAGAAAGGAGGAGAGGGCGGGAGGAGACGATGTCGTTCTTGACAAAGAAGCAGGCCTCCAAAAACCAGTGATCGTACTGAAAAAAATCCTATCAGCAGTCATTTGTGTGCTTGGAATCTGACAGATTCGTCACCCAGTACACTGTTAGAAATAATTGACGAGCACACACCTTGTATAATCTGAACGCGTGGTTCTAGCTCAATGAAATTCTGTATAGAAGTAGTACTAAACTAGTATAACTTACCTTTATGCGGAGAGCGTGGTAACCCTGCTGGGATGGGATGCATCAAAAACGGGAGTATCCCCCGTGTGCGGCGCGTACCATCGCCACAGATATGGAACGATACACCCACTCTGTGCATCTCTATAAACATTCCTCACTCAAACTGGCTTAGGTAGCGCGATCGATCCACCATTATGCAGCGGATACAACTACACACTGAGCCCTCACATCGCACTAAGTACGATCGGTTTCTCCCACTACATTCGGTCTCCATGGCGACGACATTTTCCACTTATCGGAGCCACTCACACTAAAAGATACGGCGATAGCAAAACTCGAAACTCGCTGCATAGACTCGTCTATAAGAAACCTTGCAAATTTTATTCACGCGTCCAGATTATACAGAGTATTCCCGTCAATTATTTCCAGCAGTGCATACTTCAAAAGTTTGAAGGGACTCAAACATAAATTAAAAATCGTAATAACTTGTTAGTAGAGCCTGGGAAACAAGAAGATAGCCAATCATTGTTGATAGTATAGACCTCTGTTACAATCATTTAGCAGGTTTGGCGTTCACATTCACATAATAATCCTATACTAGCAGAGACACATTTAAAAACCAACTGGCTCTACCTGTCATAGCTGTAATGATTTATAAAATTGTATTTGATTTTTCTACACAATATATCAGAAACTTCTCCGGGAAGAGCTTTTCTACAACCACGACAGATTTGGTCTGAAATTCTAACGGCTAGTAGTTAGTAGTACATTCTTCAGCGAAAACCTACATATATATACATCAGTGAAGCATGCCCGTCGGTGACCTAGTGCACAGTCGGAGCTATTACGTTGTGAGTGTATTCGCATAGGTATCCTCGCTATGTCTTTTATGTGCTCTACAATCGTCGGTCGTACGTAGCACCTCTTGACTGATATCCTTCTTCGCCTCCGTCCTTCCTTTCTTTTCCCGTATTTTCTATACAGCAGGAGAAAGCCTTGCACTATTGGTGTGACATTAAAAGCGGGCGCTTGCGCGGATAATATCCCGACGCTCCTACAGGGTGTCGTCGGGTCCACCGACGCCAGTTGCAGGAATAACTCCTAACATCGACGGTCCGCGTCCTGTATTCCTCGACGCGATGTCCTTTACGTGAAATTCGCGCGTGGTATTGACACATATACGAGATTCCCTGAGTATTTCTCGTAAACCATGGACATACAGGGTGCGATTTTGGACAGTAGAATAAATGTGTGATGTTACTTTTGACTTTTTTTCGACGGTTTGGTCGTAATTATGACGAGAATTTTTTTAAGTTATATCAACGAGATATAAAGTTGTGGACATTCCAAAAATTAATACAAATTTAATATTTTACCTTGTATTCATGTATTTCGGAAGTGAGTGGTGGTAGTGTGCGGGTTTATAAGACAAAGAACGGAGAATTCTTGAGAGCAATTTCCACCCTCTCAAACTAAACGAGAACGGTTTAATGAAAAACTTTCTATTAGAATTATCAAAGTTTTTCCTTTACATGCCTTGCAGTGAGTTTTTCGCGAGGATTCTAGATTTTTTCACCAGGTTAAATGCTGTGTTGTGTGTAATCAAATACGGACGAACAACTTCATTTTCTACGTACGAACAGAAGGCAAGGTATGTTACTCTTCAGTAATATCCTGCGTGCGTAATTATCTACTGTGTATGTTACGTGCATTGCGTTTGTGGATATTTTAGCGGATTATCTTAAAGATCCTTTCAACCATCAGTTTAAATACAAAGTGTAATTGGAGAAACGGAATTAAATTGGAACGGAGGATGTTTACGCCGCGTCTTTAATGGATCATTAATTTAACTTTAATTAAGTCTTCTATACAGCATTGGGCTGAATCGTGCAAATTGAATTAAGCTTTGTAGTTCGGAGACAATACAAGACACATGTAATGTTTCCTAGATGTATTTCTTTGTGTTAGTCGTAAGTATGCATTAATACAATGTGGAGTTACATTAGAAGGCTCTTCTAAATCTTTAAACTAATTGTATTGTACTGAAGTAGATCGCAGCAATTCTTCATTTTAACGATATGTAGAAAATGAATCAGATTTTATTTAAATGTTATATACACTTTAGTAGGTAGGTACTACTACTAGCTTGATGTTGAATGATTATCTCAATAATTTTATTAAACGTTTATTGAAAATATGGCGCAGTTAGTAAGTTTATTAATCTTATTGCAATGAATCAACTTGTCTAATTCATCAGGAGAATGATCAATCTGTTGCGTGTTTCAATGATCGAAGTAGGGCCTGTAATCAACGGCAAAAAATCTGCCGTGTTGTGTAAACTGCTGCTAGTGTTTGTTATTGTGTATGAGCAAGCATACAAGGAAAGCCAGGCAAGTGGTGGTGACCAATTTAATCGAAATATTGTGGGTTTATAGACCGATGTATTATAAGAGCAACGGTAACTTGTTTAGCTGCGTTAATAACTTATAATATACAGTAAGGGTGGTTAAACATTTAAATCTTGAGGTCAACGGTGTTGGTAATGACGCATTCTAAAAAGGTTATCTTTCTTCAAATGCAGGGACGAACCAGACTTTTTTCTATTAAGAACTGTTTAGCTACTTACAAATACTGGTGATGCGCCTAAAAGGTACCAACTAGTTGATTACTTTTTTTTATAACTGCTGTGAAATTATCTACAGACCAGTTTCTGCAGATATACTTCTAAACTATTGGAAAACTCTAACGATAGAATAGTATTTTCCACACATTTTTGTACAAAATTTGATGCTCTTACAATTTTCTTCACAGCTTGTGCCGTTAAATCTGCGTCTGTTAAAAATGTCACGTTTTCGTGACATTTTTGTTCCTTTTTACGGACGTGGTCTCAACGGCGCAAGCTATCAAAAAGTTTGTGCTACCGTTTTGTAAAGCCTAAAATTTTCCACACAAAAGTATGTAAGAGCACTATGCTATCTTTTATGGTCTTCGAGTTATACTATTAACGAAGGTGTATTGATTTTATTTCTGTTTACCTAGTCTCTCTGCTAGTGCTCCTCCATCCCAATTAAGATGATTTCAGATGATGCATTCCTTTTGGAAAAAAAGGTACGCCTAGTTTTGAGGGCGAATAAATCACAGTTTCTAAGATCGATACCATTAACTAATCTTTTATATAAGTACACAATATATTCTTTTTAAGTCAAGCCAGTACCACTTCCAGTGTTTCATTTGCCGGGCACATAACAATTTACAGGAAGCAAAGTAAGAAACATTCTAAAAGTACCTATTCTATGTATGTATGCACTAAAGAGATAAGAATTTATTATAACATTATGGTACTAAAATCTTTATTGGACAATAATATTTTGTAGCAATGGAGTATGAGTTCCTTTCACTGCACTGGCGCAATTAAATTTTCCACATAATTCAGATTTAATTGAAATTACTGCCAAATTATGTATTAAGTTTATCTTGGTTAATCTAAGATTTCAAATAATTTTAATTTTCAAAACCACCATTTGCGATTTGCATCTGAAAGAGTTAATAATAGCAGCGTAAGAATAATTGAAATATTGGGAGAAATTATTTTATTAAAAAAAAAAGATTGTCAATATTTCACAATATTTTTGTATGATCTGTTAATAAAGTAGATCATTTATCAATTGATGCCATAGTTGTATCCAGAATTCCATAACAGAAATAGAATTAAAAATAGTTCTTGAAACAGCAACATTCATATCTTGGATTCATAAAACTTCTGCTTTTGTCATATACATAAGTATTAGTTTTTGTAATAACTTACTTACAAGATTATCTTTATATAGCTGTAATAATTTACGATCGAATAATCCTAATGGTTATGTGGGCTATATGTCACCATTAACGAGAAAAAAATTGTTTTGTAAAAGGCGTGGGCTAGCGCCAGCCCTGCACTCTACACACATACTGTCTCGAACGCGCGATGTCTATCTATACCGTCAGCTGTTACCGCTCGCAGTTGTTAGTTACGTTTAGATCGGTCAGTTTGTTTCATTTTTGCATAAACGATATAAGACTTAATTAGACAAATCTAAACAAAACTACTTATGGTCATTTTATTAAAAATTAGCTGACGGTCGTACGAAAACAAAAGATAGGTTCTTTATTATTATTCAACAAATCTTATGTCCCTTTACACAACGAAATGATATCATTGCGAGTTTCTGCTGATTTATCGTATCTTTGAGCGACGCACTTGTTCAAGGAACTGATGAATGAATTCCTATGTAGCAATCGAATTACAATAACGCTACTATTGTTGCCTATTATTAATACATACATACATACATACATATTTGTCACGTTGCGCTATGGAGATTCTTGCATCAGATCCGTAGTAGATAATTTGACGGGCTAAAATTTTTCTTTTTTTAATTTCTTTATAAAAAAAATCGGTTTCGGTGGAATCCTGCTCTATACGCCTTGTAGTTGCTACCCTAAATTTATTACTCTTTATTTCTGAGACACCCTGTATATATGTATACTTATATATGTTACGGGCAAAATAGGAAAATAGGTCATTACTAATAATGTCCGGGCATTATCCATAGTGCCCACTATAAACGGGGAGTTTGAGAAATATTTAGTATTACCGGCAATATTCCTACTTTGCCCGGTCGTTATGAATAATGTCCATTTCCAATCGGTCATTATGAGAAAAGAAAGTAATATCAACGACACGCGATTATAAATACATATTAGTGTATCAAGATCATCTAACTAAACCTGTTCAACTAAGAGCTTTAAAAACTAAGCGTACAGAAGATGTGGCTTACGTACTTTTAGACATTTTTACTTGTGTTGGAGCCCCTTGTATGTATCTTACAAAGCGGCAACAGCAGAGAATTTCTAAATGAAATAATTGAACTTAAGGAAATGTGGCCGATCTTGGATATTGTTCATGGAAAGCCTAGGCATTCCCAGTCATAGGGTTCAGTTGAAGAGCTCTGTAAGACATCGAGAATATGATAGATAGATAGTCGATAACAAAACAAAAAAATGGAGCGACGGCTTAAAATTTATCCAATTTATGAAAAACAAAGTCTTCCATTCGGGTATAAATTGTTCTCCATATGAAGCAATGTTTGGCTGTTCAGCTAAAGTTGGACTGAAAACCATAGGATTACCGGATGAAGAACTAGATAACATGCAAATAGAAGAAGATTTCGAGAGGTTGTGCAATAATATTTCTAATGATATAAATGAAATACCCGCCGAAGAACCTAATGCAGTAGATATTAATGAAACAGAAGAAAAGGAGGAAGAATTAGGTGAAACCAACGTGTTAGTTGTTGAGCTTGAGAATCAAGAGGAAAGTGTACCACCTACATACATATGTCCAGCGCATTAGTGAAGAGGAAACATTCTATTATTGAAAAACGACATCAAGTCTTTAGCGGCCTAGAAAACCAAGCTAAGAAGATGAAAAACAATTCAGATAACAAACTCCCGAAAGTAAATGTTGGTGAAACAGTTAGAATACCTATACCCGATGTTGACAGGGCTCGCGGGGACTTCAGGAATATAATTGGAATAATTAATACAAATTTACACTAAAAATATTTGCTTTAGCTGAAAATGACAATTATGAAATTGGGACGAAGCATGGAAGTCAACTGTACACTAGAAATCAGTTTTCTAAAGGCTCGATTAGTATAAAACATTGGTTTATTGCTTTATTGTTATTATTGCCTAAATCAAAATTATTAGTGCAATATAAATTGGTCCAAGAAAAATTAATGGTAAGTGAAGATATACAAACAATGATATATCGTTAAGGGAGTGCACTAGAAAATGCTCTAATAAGGGAGGACAAGCTTACGATCGCTGCTTTTGTAATCAAAAATACAGAACAAAGAAATGCAAATGTAAGAATGTTGGTAAATTGTGCAATTCCAAGTGTCACAGCAGTTCTTCGTGTTTCAATAAGTACCTAGTAGACATTTTTTAGAGAAAGAATGCTATTTTCGTTGTTAGCATAGTAATATATTTATTAAAAAGACAACGTGCAATTAAATTTCTTTTTATTACATACATATTCCTTTCCCATATTACCCTTCGTATGAGGGGGAATTATCAATAATGTCCGGGACAGATGGATAAAATGTAAATATTTCCCAATATGCTCACTCATTTCGGGCATTATGAATAATAGCCGGCAATTATTGATAATTCCTATTTATCCACTTTAGCCGTGACATATACACAGTTAGATTCCGAACTAATGTCTACAATTTGAATGTTCCATTCAAATACTTCCTACTTCATCAGTTCACAAAACTGCATTTTTTCAAAGAAGATTTTCTAACATTATTAAACATCATAACGCAGTGGAAAGACCGTTACAGGTATTATCAGTTTGCGGGTTTAAGTGTAATATGCGTAAACAATTGCAGATAGTGCAGAACAGTAATTATTAGTAGTTTCCTAGAAGGATTTGTTGTATATTATATGTTCTTTAAACTTTGGATGCGGTTGTGTCTCGCTAGCTGATGATGATCTCATTCTATTAACATCATAGTATTATTTTTTGTGCAGGGTAATGTGGTAAAGCTGCGTTCCGTTAATGCGGACTAGGCTGCACATCGCCATAGGATTTGTGGCATTTTTCTATTTTCCTTAGATTGTTTCTTAATATTACAATAACTTAATTTTTTTTCCCAACTCACCGGCACCTCTGGCAAAATCGCTGCCAACCCCTACGCCGCCTACTCCAAAAACGCCGCCAACCTCCACCGGCACCACCGCCAACCCCTCAGCCACCTACTCCGAAAACGCCGCCAATCTCCAACGGCACCTCCGCCAAAAACGCTTTGAGCATATGATTTATGCGAATTTCTAATTGACTCAAACTTTAAAAGAGATTTACAGAACTCTACCGTTATCATTTTGAAATAATTTTCTAGAACAGCTACTTAAGGCTAGATTTTATTCAACAAAAAATTGAACAGCTAGCTTAATTCTTTACAATACGGACTTGAACAATAGTTGTTACAAATTTTTTTCATCATCCGTTAGATTGTTGTTTAGAACATGAACTGGTCACCCATACTTTATTCCAATTTGTAACTAAATCAATTAGTGACAACGTTTAATATGATCATAAGAAGAACGTCGATACAGTTTGGTTTGGAAATTCATGTTCTACAAATAATGAATCGCTTAAAACTCATATTTATAAACAAACAAGTAATGGTTGGACTCAAATCTCGAGATAAGATAGATCCTAAGTGTTTTGAATACTATCTTAGTAAATAATTAGGGCTAGTCGTAGAGTATAAGTTAATTCTTATTTTAAGCTATATGCTTAATGAACTTCCGACCATCTTCTAGATCATTTTGTACGACTAATATGCTAAAGTGGTGTGAATTAATTTAAAAGCAGTTTAAGAGCGTTCTCCTCAGTTTTCTCTTGGACTAGAACCATTCTTGTTGGCATTGCAAAACACCAAATCGCTTTCAACTGAATTTAGTTCAGTACTTCTGGTAAGCAGTATCGGCGACCTACTTTAGTGAGATTTTGATATTGTAAATCTCTACTTGTTGTCTAGTTCTGGTAGTAGAAGTTACCTAATAGAAATGCTCTCATACTTTTGTCATAAATAAGAGATTTGTAAGAAATGTTCTCTTTCTCGTCTAAGAAAATATGTTTTCTGTGCTCCTATCTTTAAGCAGTATCGTCTGTTTTTACTGCACTTTCTATACGAGTACACAAAAAGATAAGATAAGACAAGATACGTAAATACATTAAATGCTTCAAGCTGTAGAATATTTTTATATGAAAAGTTTTTGAGTTACATATATGTATGTATGTATGTATATCTCCGTCGGCATAAATACTGTTCTTAAACAAAACTTGCCATAGGTCCAATATTTACGTCATTGTAGAGGGCATGTAAAACAGGTAAAATCTTGTCTTGACTTCTTTCCGAAACGTATTACGGTTCGAGCTATTAAATGAAACTGTTAAATATATCTTTTAAAAATAATTAATTATTTTTAATTATGTTTGTATAGAAATGGTATGAGAGTGACTGGAAACGATTCGCCTCTTTTTAATGCAACAATACTTAATAATTAGTTTTCTCTCATACTCATTGTCAGTCGTTTGTGATTATGTAATAAATCATATCAAGTAGCACATAAACTGTAATGTACCGAAATTACTATTTTAAATCTACGTAAATGGGTGATAGTATTTCATGTGTGCATCCATTTTAATACTATTGTTTATTACATTTGCACGTATCGTAAAGTATATGAAACGAAACTGGAAAATTTTATGGCGTGTACTACTAGGAAAATGATATATTAAATTTTCCATTAAATGATTATTTAATTAAGTGCTTGCGAACATATACTCCCGTTCCAGGTACTTTACCAGCGATAATCCTACATTTCCTTGCACATCTCTCCTCATTCCATTTGCATGTGGAATCTCCACCCTCGCCTACCCGTATGTGGGTACAGTGGAAAGCTATTAATTACAGTGTATTTTTGGGGATACATGAGGGTGGTAGAGGATTTTCAATTTCCCGTTACGACTCTCCAACTTTGTCTGCCTTGTTTTTCCCCGTATTATGTATACTGATGTGCAGGTTCACATGTAAATGAGTTTCGGTTCGGAAGTACACTGTGTGCGAAACAATTAATGTATTTTTGATGCAATTTATGAAAAGTAATGCTAATAATATGATATACATACATATATGAGGATATGTACAGAGGAGTTTTACACATTTTTAATAAAAAAACGAGCACACAGACATATTAATATGTCACTGTACAGTGAATGTTTTTATTTTAGCTAAAATTCATAAAAAACTTTTAAATGCAAAAGTAATGGCCAGATGTAAACCTTTTTCAGAATACATGAAAATGGTATATAGAGGGTATTGTACTCAAGCATGTTAGTTACTTGTAGTAATTTGAACAAGAAATTACGAAAAGGTGTTCTAAAGGTGATAACAATACGGAAGACATGGATGAAAAGAGAATAAAAAACTCTATTTAGTGGTATTAAAATCCAATATGACGCCTATTTAACTTAAGAAAGTTGTTATGGTTATCTCGAAAGCCGCCATCTTGAATTTCTGTTTGACATTGATTTTGAATTGCTTGTATCGGGCATATCGCTTTTTATATGAAACTTTTTTTCGTCTTTTTTATACTTAGGGAGATATTCGAGCGATTTGTGATTTTTTTGACATAACTTCTGAATGGTTCGAAATTTAGAATTTTTTAAAACAGATTCAAGATCAGTGCATAAAACTGCAAAACATTGCCCATTTAAACAAACCTCTATCTTCAATAATAAGGAAAATGCCCATGCAATCCCACTCGATTTGGGACACCCTGTATACTACTGTCGCCATCAGACGAAACTACCGCTTAGATTACTGTTAAAAATTCTTAGTTAACTGATATTTTGCATTAATGAATCGAAAAAGCACAAAACAAATCCAAATTACAATTATATTATGGTTGTAGCGATTATAGGTTATGTTTAATGTTAGTCGTTCCTCAATCATCATATAAACTACGTTCAGTGAGCAGTTAGTAACTTTTTTAAAACTTTAGCAGTCAGGTTGTTGACTTGAAACAGCGTTATACTGTACGCGGTTCATTGTAAGAAACTAAAGTAAAAACCGATGTTGATTAATAACTTGAGTATACATCTGCCGTCACGTCGATATAACTTCATATTGAATTTCCATTAAAAACGACTGAAGATAAACCGTGGAACTGAGGCTATATATAATTGCATATGGAATAAAGTTGCGGTTTCGGTCGGACATCATCTGTTCCGGTAGAACTATCTTTTTGTCGTAAACTCGGACTTTCGTATGACCGGAACCCGGTTTCAATTTATCAACAGACTTTCGCGTAAATAGTAAAGCGCGCTTGCGAGTACACCGTAAATTATTATTAGTTTTATATAGCTTACGAGTATTCGCCGTATTCAGCAGCATTTATCCGTTTTAATTATTTTAAAAGCCAAGTTTTATTGCCGATAATGGATAAAGTGTGGGGGTAGGGCTGGCGCAGAGATACAAATGGGAGTCGGTCTGTTTTAAGTGATCGTAATGGGTCGCTATTAAGCCTCGTATTTATATTTATTTCTTTGTTTTTATCCTTTATAGGTATAATATTTCAAACGAATTGTGCTTTATTAGTAGAATAGAAATAGCAGGATTAGTGGAATTGTAGTTCGAAAAGATGTGTTGAGCGGGCAAGGAATTAGCAGTTCGTTTAATTCATCATAAAGATAGAATGTTTTTATTATCGAGTAGGTACTAGTACATTTTAACGAACAAGTAGTAGTCCTCAGCTTTGATTACATAAAAGGATAAGTTTGATCTACTACCACTGCTAAGAATTCCACCTCATTGTACTAAATAATTCTCTGCAATTTATCATATTTAAGCCAAAGCTTTGGCGGGAATAACATTTTTAAAACCAGTTTCTAGAAAATGTCTGCGAAACAAAGTTTGTACGCTCGGTGCATGGCAGTTATTTTGTTAAAGGGTTCGATCGTTAAAGGGAAACGAAAAATAAAAAATATAAACAAAACATACACAAAACAACTTGTTATCTCGTGTGCGGGGTCCAACTTTTTCCGTCAACGAATCTGTTCTATTCCGCTTTTTGCATTTTAAGCGAAAGACAGGGAGAATATTTTATCAAAGTTTGCTCTGTGTTGTGCCGTACACGTCTGACTACGTCGTCGCCTTCCTGATGACAACACAGAGCCAAAGACATCAACTAACTTTTCCCTTTTCCCGAATGCCATTTTCCCCGCGTCTCGCGAACGTTTTGCTGTCCCTATCGCTGTTCCGTCCTTAAACAAGGCGAAATAAGGAATCTTAACCTCCGACCCAGCAAACGTTCTATCTGCTTTGCATAATAAAGTTTGGCCGGAGCGTGTGGTGACGATGCTGGAGCTTCTAAGAAAAAGAAGAAGTAATGAGAATAATGCGAAGAGAAAGAGCCCTCATCATCAGAAAAAAGGAAGGAGTTGAAGTGAACGCAGGAACTTGGACCATTTTCGCCAGTTAACGTTAGATCTTCGAGTCGTTGATGTTTTAGTGGAATCGTTGATGGGGAATTTGTGACATTCCTGCGTATGGAATTTTAAAACATTTCGTTTGGTCTTTATTTGTATGAAAGGCTATTAACGATTTATTAGGTATAGGCAAAGCAATCAAAGTTCTGAGTATAACTTTTTTTGTTACCGTCAACAGATTGATAACTTAAGAGTAAATTATGTTTCTAAAAATAACTCTGTGAACACAATATACATAGGTGGCAGTGGCATCGTATATCGGTAAATTTGAAATGATGTACTTAAAGACCTTGTTCTATATACTGGTAATTACATGCTACCATCAGATGAACATGATGCAATGTAACGATCACAAAAAAGTTCAGCTTTGTGAAAAGATTTACACAAACCTGGAACGAAAACAACAGAATTCAATAGCAACAATATCAAGTGATATATCGATGGCTCCAAAGCGGCAGAGGGAATTAAAATATAGATACATTGGTTTAGAACCAAATATTTCGTAAGCTTGGGGATGTATCCAAGTACCTTCCAGGCGGAAATACACGTTATTGAAAGATGTGCCCAGTTTAACATTGACAGAAGCTATGAAAAGGAAAATATTGTCATAATGTCTGCTAGTGAAACGTTTGGGAATGTCTAAACAAACAAAGTGAGCTAGGCAAAAAGAACAAGGTAACCCCACTGTGGGCTCTGAGACACGCAGGAGTGAAAGGAAATGAAATAACAGACAATCTTGTACAGACGGAGGCCGGAATATGATTTGTGTGTTCAGAATCTTTTTGTGGGATGGGTAGCAGTATAATAATTAATTGGAGAAGTTCAAAAGTGAAGTAGTAGAGCAGAGAAAATCAAAATATTGGGAGAATCTCCACGGTATGAGTCAAGCTAAAATTTTTTTAGGAACATATGTACATATAACCAAAAGGAACTTCAGCAAAAACAATATTTGTATATTGATAGGGGTCTAAGTAGGCTTGGAATAACGTAGGGAGCCGAATGTAGATTTTGGAAGGAAGGGAATGAGAGATTCATCCATTTACTCTCAAACTGCTCTGCACCGGGCAATTCAAGGGCCTTGCACCTGTAAACATGTGAAATTGCAGAAGAATAATTACCTAATCTGGGTCCTTTCAACATTATGTAGTTTTTTTTAAGGAATCGGACTGATCGGCCAGCTGTAAATACAGTGATAGGAGACGCAGAATAGATCTTTCAGGTTGTCGTGTAGTATCACCCTAATGCTAAATACATACAACGGTCCAATATCAGTTAATGAAAAAAGAAATAACTTAATTAACTAAGAAACAGAAAACTAGATCCGCCTCTAGAAACATTCTACTTAGGTGATCCGTCAAACTCTTCTGCCCACCAACGATCTAGACGATTGACCAACTATTCTATTGATCTGAACCTCCATAACAGTTTTTAAATGCGGGAAACACAGTTCAGGCCACCCCCACGCTATGTATAGAGTATTGTCCACATTAGAATTGCAAACCTTGCCTTGAAATTGTTTTTTTTCTGAATTCTACTAGTATTATATTTTAATTGTGTGCGTACGTACTAATAATGAAACTATCAACAGTGAAGATTGAAAGGGGGAGTGGAAGGAATAGATACAGTTCTGGAAGAGAAGAAAAAGCGGAGGAGGAGGAAAAGGAAGAGGTAATGGTGAAAAAGAGAAAATAACATTTATATTAGAGATCGTAATATTATAAGCAAAAATAATAAATTATAGTGTTTTTTAACCTCGGTCAATAGGATGTGGTGGGATGGGGGGTTGTCGAGAAGATCTGATTTGTCTGTCTAAGATCTGTTGATCGTAATTTGTTGTAGTACTGATAACGTCAATGAGTTTGCTTTAGAACTGTGAAAGTTTCTAATTTCGTAATAACTAAGGCAACAGCAGAGTTAGTTAGAGATTAGGATTAGTTATCTGAAAAAAGCCTACTGCATTGTTAGTGAACCATCAAGTGAAAACTACTGTATCAGACAACTATAATAAAGGTTAAGCAAGAACTTTTAAAGCATAATATTCTGACTTCTCTGAACTAGATTTACGTCATTGCTTCGAAATGTCAGGAGAGCATTTAAAGCAGAATTGTACTGTTGCATGGAAGTTAGTGGTCACCCTTTCGAAAATTTAATAAAATAAATTCTAAATCATACCAATCTGGTGGTATTTAATTACATAGGTTGCAAATAATGCATTTTTTGCTTAATGAGCTAAAAATGTCCCTTTAATACATGTTCATCTTTTATATCAAAAATTTTAGTGTGTGTGTGTGTTAGTGTGTCCCTTACTTTTTAAAGTTTTTATTTTTTAACACATAGGTCTTATTTTTGTTCATTTGTTCCTAAAACACTCAGAAATAAATTTTTACCTCATTTGGAGAACGATAACCCGTGTCGACTTGCAACGAATCATGTTCATACAAGTTGCGTGGAAGTAGCGGCGCGTACTCGTCGTATTTGTCATTTGTTCTCCGTTAGTGTCGAGAATAGCACATATTGACAGTGGAATTAAGAAGTCATAAAAAAGGTATTTTCTTAGTTGGTGACGTGAACCATCAAATAACTGGAGCAAAGTTACCGTCTAACCGTCAAGTTCTTGCAGTCCTCTTTTTTAACATTCG
The DNA here is from genome assembly GCA_004785975.1 of Popillia japonica. Lineage (NCBI taxonomy): Eukaryota > Metazoa > Arthropoda > Insecta > Coleoptera > Scarabaeidae > Popillia > Popillia japonica. The sequence goes on from ML217931.1 coordinate 65,435, forward strand.
CGAAGTAAAATTGACTGTTAATGAAAGCGGAAATCTCGTCGTTCGAGAGTGTAGCTAGAATTCTTACCAGAGCTATGCCTAACTGTGTAAAAAAACTTGTGGATCTTCACCATGAGTGGAGAGAGTTGCAAAAAAATTCCAAAAAAATACAAGGCCCGTTTACAAGCGCCGTGAGGAGGAGTTTCAAAACAATTTGGATAATTTATTCGATATAGCACACGCTAATGCTTTGGAATGGATGAAAATAGAAGAAGATAGGATATTTTTGCAAAAACAAACAGAAAGAACAAGACAGAAAAAAATAAAAGAAGAGAAAAAACGACTTAAGCAAATGTGTTCTGAGAGTTTATCGTCATCTTTAACTACACAAGATTTTATTGAAACGCTAAGACATCCCGATCAACCTACACGCTCTGATGAAAGCCTGTTCCTGACTCCTATGTTAGTTACAGCTTTAGACAGATGTCAATTCTGATGTCATTCTGTTTATATACTACATCATTCTGTTTATATACTTCAGTAGAAGCACTAAATCTTAGCTGTGATGATTTGCCTATAAACAAATCGTCTATTCAATGCATTCGCAGTAGAAAAAATATAGCGGAAGAGCGGAATCTATAAAATCAGACTTTCAGAATAATTTGCCTGAAATGGTGACTGTTCACTGGGACGGAAAATTATTACCTGGACTGGACGTATGAAATTCAAAGAGAGAACGCCTGCCAATTTTTATTTCATTTGGAGAAAAGGAACAGCTTTTGGCTGTACCCAAACTAGAGAGTTCTTCCGGTCAAGAACAAGCCAAAGCTTTGTTAAACATGCTTTATGACTGGAACATCCAGGACAAAGTACAAATAATGTGCTGTGACACAACTGCATCTAATACAGGGCGATTGAATGGAGCTTGCGTACTTTTGGAACAAAAGCTAGACAACAAATTATTACTGTTTGCTTGCCGCCGTCACGTTTACGAACTGATTTTAAAATGAGTTTTCGATACAAAAATCCACCGAGTCACAAATTGCTCTGATATTCCGATGTTCAAAAAGTTTAGAGCTAACTGGAAAACTATCAATCCTGATGCTATTGAAACACACTGAGATCGTCACACAGCATTTTTGTAACACAGTAATAGAAGAATTGTTGACATTTTATAACCGAGAACTGCAAAAGCCCATTGTACTTGGCAATTATCGGGAACTGATTGAACTGTCTACTATTTTCTTAGGAGGAGATAAGACCTCCTGGAGAAATGCATCAAGCAAGGTGGATAGCTAGAGCTGAAAATATGTTTGTTACAATCTCAGTTCAAAATAAACGCCAATGATAACCAAATACTTCAAGACGTTTGTTTATTCATTGCGTTATAAATGTGAAACCATGGCTTGGATGTAGTCTGGCAGTGAAGGCACCAAATCAAGATTTGCGCTTTTTAAAGTGGCTTAAGAAATATCGACATAAAGTTTTGGAACAAAATTACATAAAGTCGTAGCTAGGTGCCCGCAGCCCCTGTTATAATTGCTTCGTTAGGGATTGGAATATGTTTGGAAATATGAAACAAATTTGATTCTGATTTTTTGTGTCCTGTATCAATTTCGTACATTGATTTTGATATTTTGTTTAAAATTTTGTAAGGGCCAATTCTTAATTCATCTAATTTTTTTCGATTCAGTGGATTACCATTCTCAACATATACCAAGTCCCCGATATTAAAAGCATAGTCTTTTCTGTTTTTATCATATAAGTTCTTGTTGTATTCATGGTATTTAGTACTGTTTTTGAAAGCGATTGTTCTGTTAACCTTTACTAACAAATGTTTCGCAAAAAGTTCTTTTCCACTCTCCCCACTCTGCTTCAATAGTAAGTTTCAATAGTGTACAACTATACAATCTGCAGCACCTTTTTCCATAAATGATTTCAGGATTTCAATTTTTTATCGTCCTTAGAAATGTCGAATCGTTCACATTCTTTTTCAAAGCTAGTGATCCACTGATGTGCGTTTGAATTTTTCCCATTAAATTTCTCAATTATAAATTGTTTTGCTATGTTCCCTATATTTTTAATTTCAGATTGTTCTTGGTTTTTTCCAAGTAATTTTTCTAGCATTTTTATAAGTGGTTGTTCTGAGACATTACTAGTTTGTGGTTTATCTTCTGGTTTATCAGTTATTTCTTCTAGATAAAAATCCTCTATTTGTAAATTTTCTCCTTCATCTAAGTAAATCTTGGCTAACTCTTCAGTTATATTGATCCATACCTTTCTTGTTTGGTGCCTCTTTGTTAGCGAATTCTTCACTTTATTAAATGCAGCTAGTTTTACAATTTGCTTGTGAAATCTTACTGGTTGATACTCATCCGGAACCGCGTACACTTGCCCATTGAGTGTGCCGATTGCGGTTATACACAAGACATTCGTCTTTACATCTGTTATATTGCGAACTGTGAAGGTAAATTGCAATTTGTTCATCTTGTCTGTGAATTCCAAAGAGAATGTTGTTTTATAATGCTCTATCTATTTTACGTTATCTCGGTGACAATAATTAGAATTGCTTCTCTAGAATATCAAAGTTTTTATTATTTAAACAAAATATAACATAATAACTTAAACTAACCTGGAATATCAAAGAAACAACATTCTATCTTCTTATTCACCCTTTTCTTCCGGATTAGTTTTTACAACTACCTTTTAATAATAGTTAATTAAATTGACATGGTTTTTGACATTTATATTAATTCAATTGTTAATAGTAAAACTGAGGATACTTTCCTTACACCCATATAAGGGACACATTAGTGTTTGTGTGTGCTGTTCCCCCAGGAATGAAGCAAACGCCGATACCACCAGGTGCTAGTTGGCAAGTAAGATATACACTATTTTTACTTAGATTTTTCATATTTTATCATGGAATTGGGTATTTCTTCATCAATAAAATCTATCTTCAGCTAACTTTGTGTTCCAGTTAGCGAAGTAAATTGGCCGCTATAAGTAAATTATTCAAAGCGGAAGAATAATTGGCATGTCTTAACTTACTAATATTTTACTAAAAAACCAATTATAATTGGAAGAACTTAATATACGTCTTAGTAGAGAGTTTTATACAGAAGACATATGATTGATTGATTGATATCTTGTTGGCCTTGGCTACAGTGGCCATTGAGCCACGTCTTTATATTAATAGAGACTAGAAAAAAAGACCTATCCTACAGTTCGAGTAGAAAGAAGACATATATTTATTCTTTAAATAGTTTTAATAGTATTAAATGACGCAGAAAGAGTTTTAGTTCGATTATAAAAGTAGTTGTTCATGTTGTCATTTTTCTTTTATTTTTATTAATCCATCAACTTATAGATAGATGAAGAGATTGAATAGCATCCAATCTCTACTACAAAAGTTTCAGAGAGCTCAGATTATAGACCGAACTATGTTCATTGTACAACTTTGACACTCCCAAGTAACTCATTGACCTACTACCTATTCGAACAAAAGTAACTCTCTTCGCAACTTACATGCCCCTTCGCAACAACGGAAATCTCAAACTAGCAGACAACGTTTACATAGTTGTCGAACATAATGGGATCCAAAATAGCGCTATTGTTGAAACTTTCCTTTTATCTACGCCTCCGCAAAACGTACAAAAAAAGTATAGCGGAAAATATATCTATAAAGGAGAGAAGGAAGAAACGCATAAGGATGTAAAGAAGAAAAACTGCTGGCATTTTTAATTTAAGATAGTAGGGCTGCGTTGGGTGTTGAGAGTTGAAAGTTCACGCGTTATTGGCGATGAGAAGGGGTGTAGTCGTGGTGAAACTTCAACAAGTATATTCAGTATTTAGGTGAGGTTTTTTCGACTTTTAGTTGTTAGATATTCTGGAAAATACGTCCTAATATTGGAATTTCCTTTGTTCGGAGTCGCAGCAAAAGGAAAAACACGAACTGAAGTGCGAAAATTTTCTCTATTCTGTTCTTGTACTTTTGAATGTTTTATGTAGTTTTATTTTCCTTATTGGTGCAAAAAAGGGAGACCCGAGACAAAAAACAAAATGTTGTTAAGAGGAAAGTTTTTGAAGAGGGATAGGTTCCCTTCCGGAACAATTGTTTTATACAGTCTGTCGATGGATAACTCTGTTTAGGTTTTGTTAGTAGCACGTGTAAAATTTTAATGGTCCACAATTCACGGAAGATATGTATACTGGGTAAACGCTATTGTATATATGTATGTATGTATGTATATTGAAGAATATAGTCGTGTATTGCATGGCAGGTGTTTGCAACTAAGTCCTTCTATAGAATTGTGACGGTCAATGACGTATATTATCAATTCAGCGTTCTGTTACATACATATGTAGCAGTTAAATGAAGGTTTTATTAATTAAAGTTACGCATAATAATCCCGACTGGCAGAGAGAAATGGCACGTCCGCAGAAGGGAGAATCGGGATGGAATACGATGCGAATGTAGTAAACTGATTGCAAATGAATACTGCTAGGGTGAGTTGTGTTGAGCGACATCACTACAGGAACTCAAATGGCAACCAGTGAGAACATCAAAAGTCGATTGTTTGCGTATTCATGTGAACATTGCGTAGACATAGAATTATTGCGAAAATAATCCGAATGGGAACTATGTCACCTGATTTTGAATAACGGATGTATGCATATTACGAATTATAAATATGAGGGTGGGTCAATAAGTACAGTTTGATGAGATGATATGATAGAAATCTCAGTATGATGGATACTACAATTATTGTTCACGTTAGTTAATGATTAGGTATCACTCTCAATGGAAAAGCAGTCCTTGGATACATTTAAGCGTAATTTGCTGGAGTTTTGTGTCAAGTCACCAGTTTTGATAAAGCCATAAAGAGGCAAAATCATAATTAAAACGATGGGTTTAATTGGATGAATCTGCTCCTATGAAAGTAACGAAACAAGACATAGCCATAATTTTTTGGGATTCAGAGGGCATAATTTTAATAAACGAGCAGAAAGAAAGGAGGATGATTGTGCAGTATTACAGTATTGTACCGACTCAATAAGAAATTGAAAATATTATTAATAAACAATTAGTAGGCAGCAAAGCGGCATTAATACAATCTGTGATATACGGAAAAAAATTTGCTATTAGCTAAATTAAGATGGCAACGATGCTAATCAGACGAAACTTCAACGAGCTACATAGGATGCAGATAATTTTCAGGCAAGGTTTGAAATATTAAATTAGCATTTTCAACTTCATCGAACAGTGCTTCTGAAGGTTTGGGGTTAGTTCTCGCAGTAACATAGAAAAGCATCGAGTTGATCTTCTTATGGTTTAAAGAGGATATACGCACTGGAATTTGAACAGAGGGAGAACTTTTTTTGCCAGTCAAAATACTAATTCAATTCTATGCAACTTTTGAGTGTGGGACTCTTGAGTTTGCAAAGCGAAACTGCTTATCCACTAAAACTCCTCACTGCTCTAGATAGTAACTGGGACTATTTCCTGATATTACTGTCAGCTACCATCGTGTCCCTCATTATTAGGCTGGTTCTCCATTTCATCAGCCTCTTTTCTTTGCATGATGGACCGAATCATGGTTTTGATAGTTTTACAATTATGTGTCGTCGCAATCATGGAGGGTGGCATGGCGTCACGTGTTACTACTTGTCCGAGGCTCGTATGCACCGAGCTTTGTTTCTTTTGCCACTTACAGCATTTATCAATATAACACTTTCCGTCATTTACATAAGTTGTTTATTAGTCGCTTCCTCCGTTGCATCTTTTCTTTCTCTTTCTCCTCCACCTGTTTTGCCAGATACGTTGAGAGATTGTTTTAGATAATTTCTCAATCACACTGCTCTCCTTCAGTCTATGCTCGTAGGTGAACGTTCGCTCTTGTACCATTAGATCTATTGGGGCTGCCTTTGTTATAACTTGCAAGGCTACCAAGGACATTGTTCTATAGACCGATGCTACACGACGAAGCACGTTCCTCTGGTCCTTTTCAGTTTCATTTTTTTATATTTTTGCTA
>SMLS01064038.1:0-55364 GCA_004785975.1 Popillia japonica
TCTGACTTTATATGGTTTAACCTTTCTTGCTTTATAAACGCGTTGCAAATGTGATCTGCTAATGAGAGTCTGTTCTGATCGCTTTCTTAGTGACAGTTTGGGTTGTTCACGTAATGAATCCATTGCTAACACAGTACTTATGTCATCTTCATCAAAGTTTTTCTTTTTTTTTGGTATATTATGTACACTGCCGGTAGTCAGAAATTTTTTAACCAGTCTGGATGCTGTAGATTGGACCAATACTGTGTTTGGAAACTTCACATTAAATAGTCTAATAACCGCTGGAATAGATAATTCTCCTATACCATAACACTGAATTAAGTAGATCCGTTCTGGTAGAGCAAGCATAACTTTTGTGATATTTCGCAGTGATATTTACGAATTTTGAGATCAATTTTAGACCACAGAAAACACTACGTCAATTTAGAATTAACTATTTTTGACAAGTGTCAAAACGTTATTTTATTTTTATCTTCTTACATTCATAGCACACTATGCGTTTTGGAAAATAAGGCAACACATACATTTCCAAGACATACTTGATCTTGTTGAAATTTTGCACATTTGCATAATTTATCAATCTGAACAATTTTTCTTAATAACATTTTGTCGTATCTCCTACAGAAAAAGCACTTTATTAGTGGGAAAAATTACTTTTGTGTAAATTACCAAGGCATGCTTGATCTTGTTGAAATTTTGCACACTTGCGTAATTTGTCAATCTGAACAACTTTTCTTAATAATATTTTGTCATATCTCCTACAGGAAAAGCACTTTTCGTACATTTTCAAGGCATGCTTGATTATTCAAAACAAAAAGTATGGCACAAATTAGTTTCTGTCCAAGCAGGGCTGAACCCCAGAAGATGAAATTTCAACTCAAAAATTTTCAGACTTTTTTACCTATTCATGCGTCGATCCGGGGACACACTGTATATGTATAATCAATCCCCCAACTACCATTTGGTGTAGGGTGTACAAATTCTGCCCACTTCTTCGTCAATGCTTTTGCCGCTATCCAAGTCATCCCTCTCTTTTGTAATATCTGTCCTATGACTCCATCCCATGTTTGGCTTGATCCCCCTCTTTTTTCTTTTTCTGTACTTTGACTTCACATACATGTTTGACTGGTCTTGTGTCTTTCATTCGTTGCAAGTACCCCGCCAACTCAGTTTTTTTTTAAGTACTCCAGTGTAGCTTCTACATATTTCTAGGTCTTCTCTTATCTATATGTCGCGTATTTTATCTTTCTTTGTTACACCTCTTCCTCGTCTAAGGTATTTCATCTCGATCGCCTGGATTTTGCTTTTCTGTCGTTTGGTCAACAGCCATGATTCGCAACCGAATTGGCCGGTATATGGTTTTGAACACATTTAGTTTTGTATTTTGAGGAATTTCTTTTTTATTTATGAATGTTGTATTCATTAAATAGTAAATTTTAAGCGTGTTTTCTATTCCATTATTTATTTCAATATCTTGTCCACCACCTTCATCTATTTCTACCCCAAGGTATCTAAAGTGCTTCACTTGCTCGATTTTTTCTACGTCAATTTGTATATTATTTTTTTCTCTATTTTTCCGATTACCATCATTTTAGTTTTATTTTTGTTCACCTTTATTGCGTGTTCTTGTGTGGTTTAGTTCCATATTTCCAAATTTCTTTGTAGATCTTTCTCGCTCTCCGTTATGATCATCACATCATCAGCGAAAGCACCCTCCGAGATATCTATTCTTCTTAGGTGTTTATATCCTACGTGGAATTTCTTCGATTTAGATGTGCATTTTTTAATAATCTCGTCAATGAACACTGTGAACATCGATGGACTTCGTCTTCCACCTTGTCGTAGTCCTTCTTTTGTAGAAAAAGCATCTGAAGTTGTATTTCTGTATACTACGCAATTCTTGTTATTTTTATAGATATTCTGTATTATTCTTATCGTCTTACTGTCTACTTTTCTCTTTTCTAGTATTGCTAGTAGTGCTTTACCGTAAAAATGTGGTCCTGTATACTTCGTCCTTTCCTGAATCCAGATTGAGACTCTTCCAGGGTTTCTTCTATTTTCATTCTTATTTTTCTGTCTTATTATAATTCTTGTCAAATAATTCTAAACAACAAGCCATGCATCGTCAGCAAAATTATCTAAATCCAAAGAAATTCCTTGATATATATCACTGTATTTGTGGTCAAGTACAAGAATTAGGAGAATACGTGGCAAAGGACCTATTCAAGAACTTTGTTTACGATTAATTAATGTTACCCTTGTTTATGTATCATATTTTTTATGTTTTATCATATATTTTAACACTAGATCTAAGTTTACGTTCTATTCATTTTGCTAATACTATTCACGTCGCTGTAAACTATTCATTCTGGAATTTCCTGTATTTAATTTAGTCGTTACAGGTATGTAGGTATATTTAATTCCTTCTATCTGTTCAAATTTACAATAACCCCATTAAGAAACGAATATTTAATTTTGGTTTGTATACATTTATTACCGTAAGTCTTTACAATAGCTTTAGGATTTCCCTAATTCAGGAAACTGTAAACCATAATCTGTTTATACGAATATTTCTTCTAAGTATCTATGTATATCTAGAAATCTTGCAAGTTAAGATTTCTTAGAATAATTATCACCAAACCGAGCCGTAAAGGCCGGCTGTTTCAATTCATATTTTAGTTCCAAATGATCAATCGTTAGATGCAGTTCTAATAGAGACTTACAGACTAAGATTGTTTGTTGTGATGTGTGACTGTGTTATCGGTGCAAGTTTAATAAATCATATATGTTAAACTTCCATTACTCTTTTAATCTTCACCCAACAAGTAACAAAACGCTATACGGCCTTACAACCCGTGGCAGGTGAAAAATCAACATCAAACTTAATTTATTAAATTCCAAGCGTGATTAAGTGATTGTTATAAATAATATGTCGTTTTTGGAATAAATTGATTTTTAATCCAACAAAGTTTAATTTTGCCCAAAAAATGGAGAAAATATCTGGAAAATAGATAAATTCAGATTTCCTAATAAGGCTTTGAGATCATGTAATATTCTTAGAGTTCTATTTATTAAAAAGTTGATGTTTATATACATAACAGCATCTAAGAAAACTTGATTAATTTTTGCTAATTTCTTTGATGCGTATTTTTTGGATTTTAATAACTGAAAACAGCCGCTGGCTTGATGAACGTACTGGCTCGTCTAGCAATATAATATAACTTGAAGCCACGTTCCCCATCACATAACTACTGGTTCTGGTGGCCCAAGGAATAGACGAACAAGATTGTTTAACATTTAGTAAAACTTTTTTGGCAAAAGCAATAAATTGATCGATCTTCTTTTAGATGATTGGTTTTAATAAATTCGGTTACAAATACATGGAGTAAACATGTAAGTAGTAAAATTTTGAACTTTCCAAAAGTGTTTTTGATAGTGTGGTTTCCACGTTTGTCTTCTGTAATGAATAAAGTAAAGACTACGCAAGGACAGATCGTACATTTAATATAGAATTCTTTCTGTTGATGTATGCAATGTTAGTTTTGAATTTTGTTATACCAAATATTGTCCTGTAATTGGATCCTGTTGGGCAATAAATCTTAATATTATTATTATTACTATTATTATTAATAATAATAATAATTACCGAAATGTTAACTTCCCATAGATATTTTTTATAATTTCTTCTATCGTTACCACATTCATCTCCTGCAATTTTGTACCTCATAAAAAAAGTAAATATTGTCTAACCTATATAATTATGACGCACATTACAGTGTTTGAGCTGTGGTTAACAGAAGTATTATTTGATTTAAAAAGATTCTTGTATTTCAAATTTTTCCATTGACTCATGTGCACAATAAAACAATCTCTTGTCCTACTTACCTTATTTATAAATTAAATAAATATAATGATCGTACTTCTTTCTTTTCTTTTACATTACTTTCAGTATTATTTAATTCGCCTCTACTTTCACTGGCTAGACTTGTCTAGGATATATGTCTGTACATACCTACATACATATAAGAAAATAGTATCCAAAGTTTAAAAAAATATACTTTTTCCTTCAATACACATTCTTGGGATTTAATCTTTGATAATTACTCAAAATATTTGATTGAAGTTCATAGAATACTTCATTAATTCCAAATTCCTAGCAATACAATGTTACTTCACGAAATACAAACAATGTATGTATATTCTGTAGATACTATTTATATTTCCGAAGGTTTTCTTCATAAATCCTTTTCTCCGACTACAATAAAAGCATATTTGTTTATAAACGTTGTAGGCGTACGCAGCGATAAGCTAATTCACCTCGTACTTGGGCTTGACATTTTCAATTCCCATCACACAAGCCCGCCAAAAACAATAAAATCGACACTGAAAGATAGAATCAATCATGTGAACTGTGGTTGCGGAAAAAAATACGTGTATGCGTTCACCTTGTCTTATTTACGGATAATGAAGGATACTTACTGTAAACCCAGTGTCTTAAAATAGGCTAACGTTCGGAAAGAACCATTTTAGACCTTGTAAATGTGACAAAATGTATTTGAATGCATACAAGCACGTGATGCTCGAAACATTCTAGAATCTAAAAAGAAATAAATAATTGAAATCAAATTCTACCTCTTATAATTTATAATGAAAAAAATGTAATTCTGTTATGCACTGAATTGTACTTAATTATTGCGATGAATAATGCGATAAATATTTAACAACAAAACATTGTTACGCTCATAAGTCCTACAACACAAAATTACTTTCTAATATACAGAGTATTGCGTGTGGTCACAACCACGATTCGTAATTTTGGATTATTTAATCTTTTACATACGTTTACAAGTAACTTTATTCAGATGCAAATGATGTGGTTAATGCAATTAGTGAAACAATTGTATGTTTAATAGGTAGATAAAACAGCTTTAATGCCTGCACTCAATTGTTTTAAACGATGGTGTTATGAGTCATACAACTGCCATAAACCGGAAGTGCCAGATCTTTGGAAATAATTTAAATATGAAGAAAACAATTTTAATGATAAAAAAAAGAAAAACGAACCGACTATTTTAAGTTACACTACTATATTCTATTTATAAATGTATACACTGCAAAAGCAAGCTAAATTATGAAGATAAATAGAAATGAAAAAAGTTAGTAATGCGATGTTTCGCAAACTAATGTGATTTCTTCAGGATTTAGCAGTCTTCACCCCTCTACTACTGAATATGTTCTATGAACACTTTACTAGTGAAGGAAATTACTTTTTTGAACTAAACTTATGGCAGAAGCACTATCTACATATACAGGCTGTTTCAAATTCGAGGACAACCATATATATCTCTAAAGGATATACATATACATATGTATGTATTAGTACTGTGAGCCTAGCAGGCCCATGACTTGGTTGATTATTTTCTTCCATACTTTCCTGTCTATCGCTTTGTCTTTCCACTTTGCAACTTCCATGTCTCTCAGGTCCTTCTCAATTTCGGCCATTCATCGCATCGTTGGCGTTTCTTTCCTTTTCTTCACCCTAGTCATTCTTTCGGTTATCCTTCTTGGAATACGCTTTTCCGACATTCGTTCTAGTTGCCCTCTCCATCCTATTCTTTGTGTCTTGACAAAACCTACACTTCTTGGTTCTTTATACAGGTCTCAGTTCTTGGTTTGCTCTTCTTAGTTTTTTCCTTACTACAGATTTTTCTCGGAATTTTCCTCTTCCAGACTGCTTCCCACAACAGGCCTTGAAAATGCATTAGATTGTAAAGCAGGTAATATTGTTATTCGTTAAAGAGACACAGACACAGAGGAAGATACTACTTTTTCCCAATTCACTTTTCAGATACATAAATTGTTGAATGACTGTTTTTTTTATCAGAATCTGTAGTACGGAATTGGTTTGCGGTTATGTTTTTCAAAAATGATTGAAGTTGTCTGTAATTGCTTTAAATGCAGATTGTCTTCATTGTCACTCCAATATACTCAAAACTACAATCTGAGTAAACAAACGATGCTTTTTCGAGTTCTTCACTGCTTTTCAGCTCGTCAGCAAAAATCACATTCTGCCAAATCATATGGTGTTACACAGGATAATTGATTGATCCATTGGCTGCAGTAGAGGAGTGAAGTTTAGTGGCAGGACATGGTTTATTTTTGGGACAAATATTTTATGAAACCACTGACCAAACACTTCTTCTGTAACCCAGCATAGACCGCTGTTGTCTGCATTGTAGACTTGGTCCCGAAGAAGACCAAGTTCCTCTACTTTTTCTGTAAAATGTAATATGAATAGCTGTACGGCAGATTTGTCGCTTGATAGTTGTTCACCGGCTATAGTTAAAAAGGATTCCATTTTTTTTTATTTTACACAACCACCTAGTCTTATCATTACAATCGTCTTTTTTGGTAATTTTCTGATAAAGCTTCATTGCCTACGCTTGCAAAATGTCTCTGTACAGGGCAATCCAAATTAAGTGTTCACCATTGTAACCTTGTTATTATTAAATATGCAAGATTGTTTAAATTAGCACACTTGTAGTACTTTTAACGCTATTTTAGACGGAAGAATAAAAAAAAACAAATGAGCAGCGCGTTTACCAGTTTTGCCGAAAAATATGTTTTTTCCAAATGGAAATCTTTGTATATTATATCATTTTCTACTAGAAAGACTTATCGTCGTTTTCATAGATACATAGAAATGCAGTTGACTTAACTGTTTTTGTTTATTCATTATAACTAAAATATTTTTAATCCCAGTTAAAAATTTCTTATATGATTTTTTGTTTAAAAATTGAAGTTCTAGCAGAAACTGATATAATATACAAGGGTTTCCATTTGAAAAAAACATATTTTTCGGCAGAACTCGAAAACGCGCCGCTCATTGGTTTTTTTTATTATTCCGTCTAAAAGAGCGTTAAACGTACTACAAGTTTGCTAATTTAAACAATCTGGCATCTTTAATAATAACAAAGCTACCAATGGTGAAGGCTTAATTTGGATTACTCTGTAGATAGGAGAATTTACAACGCTTTTACGAGAACCACATGTACAGAGCTCTTTCCATCTTTGGACAATCGCCAAGATACTGATGCTTCTTGTAAATTAGACCTTTCCTCTTAATCTTCGGTTTTCTCACCGTATTTTCTAGAACCAGGCTAAATAGTATTGGAGGAAGGGGGTCGCCCTGCCTTACTCTTTCGTTCTAGTAAACAAAATTTAATTTTAGTAACTTCAACGTTGAAGCATGAAATTACCAACAAATTTATCTAGATAGATAGTTCTTTTTATACGTTTATGTTAAAAATATTTGCGCCATATTTGAATTTTGTTTACTGGGATGAACATCAAAACTATAAAACAAATTTAGCCAAGTCACGTATAATATACCGCTAAGAAACGAAATTATTTTTCGTATATGACATTTGACAAGAAAATTGAAATTTCAAGTTTTCGTTTAAATTATTTAATTAATTTACTTAAACAGATATTAAAGCTCTCACAGAATATACATAAGTCTTCTGCTTTACCGGTTACATGGTCGTATATTCCTAGGATCAATTCCGTTTGCTATTGTTCGTTTCCTGTAGTTTTCTGGAGGTCTTCATCTATTCCTCTATTCTCCGTCATTATTCTCGGTCTTGCAGATTTGTTGTATTCCTTTTATTCCCAGGATTTTTAACTCCTTAAAGAGTCGGTCCTCCCATCAAAACTTTGGTCTACCTCGACTTGTCTCCTCTATTGTTTGGTTATTTTTTTATTAAATTATTTTTTTCTTACCTTTTTGCACTTCCACCACTTGTTGTTTTCACTGGTCCATACATCCTCTTCACAATGTTTCTCTCAAAGATTCTAAAACTTTACCTCGTTCTTATTTGTCAGTTTCAACGTTTCTGCTCCAGATTCACTTATGCATATCATGACCTTGGTATTGTTTTGATTGATGTTTAATCCTCTAACTTCTGCTTCTTCTATTAATGTCATCGAGGAATAGCATAATGGAAGATTTGCACTTGTGTTTGTCCTTTTATCTTTATGTTCCTCTTAAAGCTTCCAACGTAATGTTGAATAACGATAATGACAGTGTGTGGCACTACCTAAGTTGGCGGTTACATATTTTAAATCTGACATTTTAGCTCTTGTCAACAATCATCAACTTTGTCTGTTCTTGTGGCGGTCATTCTGAATATTTCCGTCATTTTATAGAATTTTGTTTTCTGATTTCGAAAATATATGAAAGACTTATCTTCTGTTAACATTTTGTAATTATTGGCTTGGCCAGACATACAAAGACATTAAGTTTGCGTTAACTTGGCAGAAATCTGGCTTTTATTATCTACTTTAACAATAGATCTATGCAAGTTTACTTTACTACAACCTTACCACTCTTGGCAGATGAACTATCAAGAACATAATTCAAAGCGTGGGGCGAGTTAGTTTATTTTGAACAAATTATCAGGTTCCATTTCCTTAATTATGGTTAAATGACAAAAAATCCAAATGACCGCCATAAGAAAAACAAAAGTTGGTGATGATTCAAAATAAAAAAACGTAGAATAGAACCTGTAACCGCCTTCTTATAGAGCAGAAAAAGAATTTTGATTTGTTCAAACAAAATTAATTAAAAATCAGAAATTTTAGATTCTTTTTTTAATCTCAAACACGAAAAATATTTTTAAACGTTCGTTTTCTTTCTCGATTGTCCAAACTTCCCTCTAATTGAACAAAATGTAGACGGTATCTGTCTTCAAACTTGTTCAAATTTTGTTACGTGAATTTTATCATGCAGACTATTCAATAATTTTATTAAATTTTTAGAAGCGCATTATAAAAATCATCTTTACTTGCGTTTAAAAAAACTACTTAACGGGATACCTCTGTATGGCGTATTTTTTTTGTTTGGCCACTGTATTATGTTTCCAGAAAACTATTTCGATGTAACTTTCTCGATATTGTTAGAATTTCGATAAAACCATTCGCTAGGGCAAAATATTCTAGATAGAAAATACGCAGTATACTAATCGAAAAAACTAAATACCTACAATTTTTGTGCAGCCTATTGTACTATAAAAAAGCGGTTTTGATACCTTGATTTCTTCGAAATGTAATTACAAAATTGTTTTGATAGGTACCTACCAAAAAATAACGTAATTCTGTATCAGTTCTATATCGGTTCTATATCACTTCTACATATATCGGTTCTATATCAGTTCTATATCAGTTCTATATCAATTCTATATCAGTTCCATATCAGTTCTATATCAGATATATATCAGTTTTTCTAGAAATCGTTACAATTCTATTTATAAATTCAGAATCCTAAACCATTTTCAGTTCTCCTTCCTCAACTTCCCCTTTCTAAATATAGAAAATTCCAGATATTTCCCGCCCTTTCCAGACGAAACAGTCGGACACGGCGAACGGGATCACAATCTGACATATTTCGATCGCGATCTTGGCAAAAACACACCAGGCATTCAGTAGTCGTTGAGGTAGGTCATGATTACGACCGTGACACTACGCGAGGTAAGATCTAGATTGCCGTCGATCGACGACGGCAGCTGGTGGGAGAATCACCACTTGCTAACGACCGGTGCGTAAACCTATAAAAGGCCAAACCGTACGGCCAACTCGAACAGTCGAAGAAAGCTAGGTCATATGGTATTGTGGCAGTAGCGTGTACCGGTCGATGTTACAACGCACGTGTTTCACTTGTTAATAGACGTGTTTCTGTGACCCACTTTTTCCGAAATAGAAAGAAAAAAGACATCATAATTAGTGTGTCGAATCGGAAGGAAAAAAAGGAAATCGAGTATCTAGGAGCGGTAGTATCTATTGGAAGTGCTCGCGATACTTGAAACTACAAACAGTGAACTGACCCGAAAAAGATTCTATCCGCAATAATACAGACATTTTTTATATAAAATAACAAGAAAACAAAAGCGAGTGATACTGAGTAATGTGATATTAGTTTTTAAAAAAGAAAATATTTAATTTAATTAAAACAAAACAACGTTTGGAACTCTTATTTAAATAACCATTAATTTATTTTTTGTGTGCACGAAAGGAAGAAAATAGAAAGTACAAAAAAACGAAAATGCCTGCGCCAATAGAAGACAACACAACTTCCCAAACCATCATCGAAGAGAACGAAACTGAGTTGCCCCCATCAGGGAAAATTTTAGAAACTAGAGATAGCATTTCGTCGATAGATAGCGACGTGTCGTTATCTTTCGACAAATCACCAACGGCAACACCCAATCAAGATGCTGAAGATGAGGGAACTCACATGGGAGAGATCTCCGACAGCGCTTCTGATACAGGTTCTCACGGCGGTGGCAAGGATTCAGGGTGCGAAGTTACCCCGGAAGTGACGGAACCACCGTTCCAACCCCCAAGTGACGAATTAGCTGACAAAATAGTACAACAGGTCGAGTTCTATTTCTCAGACGCTAACATCACTAAAGATGCCTTCTTACTCAAACATGTGAAAAGAAACAAGGAAGGATACGTTTCTCTCAAGCTAATTTCAAGTTTCAAACGCGTTAAACATATCACTAAGGATTGGAGGGTTGTAGCCCATGCCTTATCTCGTTCGAAGAAATTGGAAATCAACGAAGCTGGAACCAAATTGCGCAGAGTCGATCCTTTGCCGCAATATGATGAAACGACACCATCCAGAACTGTGGTAGCTGTACATATGCCAATCGACAAACCAACTATCGAAAATGTAGCGGAATTATTTAAGCAATGCGGTGAAATCGCTTTAATTCGGATTTTAAGACCTGGAAATCCAATTCCAGCAGATGTTAGGCAATTTATTAACAAAAACCCATCTCTCAGCGGTATGGTTTGCGCCCTAGTCGAGTTTGTAGCCTCAGAATCAGCTAGAAACGCATTAAAATTAGCCACGACACTCGGAGAACCTTTAAAAGTATACGAATTAAATGGAATTCCACATCCCGAGCGTAAAAAGAAAAATAATAAAAATAAGAATAACAAAACTCAGAAAATTGATAATGAAGAAGCTAAAAAGAATGCCGAAAATGAAGATAAAATGAAGAACGATCCGCGACTGAAATTAAAACGAGGAAATTCAGTACATTTTCCTTCAAAAACAATTGAACCAGCCGCGTGGCTGCAAAGAAGATTCTCAGCCACAACTACAGAAGCCAATTTCCTCTTTATGCCTCGCAGATTATCGTATGGTAGCCGAGATTCTAGCGATTCCAGTTTATATTCCTCAAGACGTGTTAGTACGTGCAGCAGCTTATCTGGTTTTGAGAGCAATAGCAGCAGCAATAGAAGGATGTCTTCGTGCAGTCAAACATCTGATTGCAGTTCTGGCCGATCTAGGAGTAACAGCTCCGCTTTTCAAAATGAAAACGTCGTTAGATTACCGAAAGGTCCAGACGGTTCTAAGGGATTCAGGCAAAGACCGTCGATTACAGCAACTTAAAAAAATGAATGTTTTGTTGTTTTAGAGAAGCTTCCATCATATTGAGGCTATTGTTTTGTTTTTTTGTATTATGTTATGTTATAGAAATTATTTATTATAAATCTTAGTTCTAAGCCACCTTATTACTATACTCTAATTTAATTTATGCTTCCTTATTCTGCATTTTTGTCAGATTGAATTCTATTTTTAAGTCTTCTCTCATAGTCTTAACTTATTTATTTACTTATGTGTGTTTATTTTTTTGTAACTTATGTACGTTCTTAAACTTAAGTTCTCTTAATTTTATTGCTTCATTATTTCATTCCTATTATGTTGCGTTACACAATTACAAATCTTATTTATTGTTAGAAATGTAAGTGTTTCCATTTCCTTTTTTAGAACAATTACAAGACGGAAAATAAATTTCTTTTGTATTAGATTTTCACTTTTATTTATCAAAATAAAACCTAAATATATATAAGTATATCCTCGCGAAGTACAGAAAGCAAGAAAAGTAACGGAATTCTTACAGTTAGCAGCAATTTCTCTTATATTACATTCTCCACACTTTCACATAGAGTGGGGTGGATAAATAAAGTTTTTCTAGAACGCAAAATTCTCATTTCTATTCATCCAGTTGTTTTATGAATTTCTTTTATTAATTCAGGCTGCTATGAAAACATATTTAACATTCAAGGTTTACAAATCGATATAGAATGAATGTTTTGGTTTTGATTGTTATGTCGATAACGAAATCATCGGATATAACCTTGTTAATTAAAGAAATTATCAAGGTATATACATAAGTATTACGTCGCTGTTATTGACTTCAACAAATACATATTTAATTTCTTGTCGATAAGATGTAATATGTACATTTGTTTTATTGTTACAACTACATATGTACCAACATACCACTTGCTCGTTTTTTGAGCACAAGCATGGGGAACTCTGCCATTATAAGAGATAGGAGATCGGTTAAATTAGGGCAAAGTTGCGCATTTGGAAGAGAAAAAATATGCTCCGAGAAACTTAAAAAAAGTTCGTGGGTTGCTGAGATTTTTGAAAAATGATATTATGAATTTTCGTTTTTAAACGTAGACGTTTCTAATTCATTGTCAGACATTATTAAGAGAGACACCAAATGTGCCATCTATTTTTCCAACGCATTCTAGATTCAAAAGTTACGGTAGTCAATCTTTGTTGTTTTTTCTTATGGACAACACATTGGATTTTTACATTTTTGAATAAATCTCTTTTTTCTGATTACGACGATGTATCTACATATATGATATGTTCACAAAATTTATCTAGAAAATGATGTTTAAGATATCAGCAGCGGGTTAAACTGAATTTTAATAAACAAATAAAACAAAATAACATTATATTAGGTACCAACAACTGGGGTAACATTGGTCCATTACGGGTAACTTTGGTCCAACCGAAAATATAATAATATTAATAATAATATTTCTTTTTTATTACCATAAAGCAAAAAGTACAGAAACAATAAAGTAAAAAAAATAAAAATAAACAAATACAGTAATAAATGGTGACATTCAGACCAGTGTGTAAACATGTCTGTTTTTCAATGTCAGCGATAAATATATGTATCTAATTTACTCGTGCACAAGAGAGAAAAGAAAATTGCACGCAAGATATTAAACAAAGAAAAAAAACTAGTGAACAACAAAATAATACTTATATATAACACAGAAAATCAACAGTTTAGCACATACGAAAAAAAAATCGTTCAAGTAAGGTGACAGTGGCCTGCTATGGCGTCGAGTCCAGAAATACCCGACAGAGGAGAGACTGTAGATATGCATTGCGAAAACGTGCGATATTCTATGAAAACGATCGTTCACAAAGGGCACTGCGATGAATGGGAGGTGTAATGAAGTGAGGAAAGCGAATATTAATATTATGCACATCGCTCCTAAATGTTAGCCTTCGATAAAGATAGGGTGGAGTCTTTGCTGACAAAATCTTATAATAGAATGTATACTGATGAAGCCGCCGACGATGCTCCATACGAATCGAGGCTAAATCTTTTAACTTGTGGGAGACGTGTTGAAACTTTTTCAATCCATAAATGAAACGTATGCAGGCATTTGTGCTACTTGTATCCTCCGTGAGGTGGCGCTGTCCAGGCAAGGGCCGTAAACCACGTCGCAGTAATTGAAATGAGATAAAACTAAAGTATCAGATAGAAGACGCTTGGTAGATATTGATAGGTAGTGTCTATGTGAATATAACATTTTCAGATTGCCACAGGCATTACGAATACATTTCATAATATGATCTTTAAATCTAAGACTGCGATCAAACTGCAGTCCGAGACTCTTGGCTTTCTCAGAAAAATGTAAAACTGTATTATTGATGCTGATAGATAAGTTATCCATGGCAAATGTAATATCGTTTTTCTTGCCAAAAAGAAGAACAGATGCTTTATTTGTATTAATGTTCAAGCAGTGCTGTTCCGCAAAATCAACAATATTAGCATTAGTTGATGGAAGCATTTGCTGGCGCGACATCGGATTAAAGGAAAGGTAGATCTGCGTGTCACCAGCATAACAGTGGTAAGAACATAGATTAAGGCAGTTATATAATTTGGACGTGTATAATGTAAATAATAGTGGACCTAAAATAGATCCCTGCGGTACACCATTTCTCAATGGGAGAGTGTTCGATGTTTTGCCGTTCAATTCCACCTCCTGGCTACGGAAAGACAAGTAGCTTTGAATCAGCCGTGACGCATCACGACCAAAACCGATAGATGCAAGAATAAGTAACAGTAGTTCGTGATTAACGGTATCACAGGCACGTGAGAAATCCAAAAGCACTAAGCAAGTAATTTTGCCCTGATCGGTTACAGTGAGGATGTCATCCGTCACAGCAGTTAGAGCAGAAGCACAGCTGTAATTAGGACGGAAACCACTCTGATAGGTAGGAAAGACATCAAAGTAATGTAATTACGTATTTGTTCCTCTAGTAATTTCTCAAAGACCTTGCCTATTGCACAGAGAATACTAATCGGACATAGGTTCGAAAATGTTTCAGGGCGATTTTTCTTGGGTAGAGGTAAAATCCTGGACTTTTTCCAAGCACTAGGCAAACAGCTAGCTGCGATGGACTCGTTGTAGATGTGCGTTATAAAAGGCAGGACAAAAGGACAGCGTAATTTAATGTGTTCAATGCCAATGCCATCACACCCAATGGACTTGGAGAACATTTTCTTTATAATGCGGAAGACATCGTTATCAGTTACACTATGTTTGAATTTTTATATCTTCCTCAAATTATGATAAGTGTTAGTAATTGAACTGTAATTTGTCCATGGCACCTGTAGCCCAACTAGACTCTACCTTAAAACTTTTAGAACTTCTTTCTAGGCGGCAGCAGCGTTTTAAGTGAATCAGTTGTTTGGCTTTGTGAAAAATATCTGAAAACTTTTAAATAGTGAAACTGTATTTTCAACAGAAAAAATTTGGTAAGTACAACGAAAGTTACTAAATATGATTGGTAAAATAATGTATAGGCCCATGAAAGCTAAGCTTGAACTTCATGTTATCTCATAACTATATGAGATAATAGAATATAATAAAGATAACATCTGTGGACAACGTGGATGGAAAATGGGCCTTCAGGGTGTAGACCAGACCGATCAAGAAGGAAATGGTTTGACGGTGCTACATTCGAAGATTGGTTTTTTAGTTACCAAGACTTAAGAGGCAAAAAGAACTGAAAGTCCTCATTGGCGACAACTTGTCTTCCCATATTAATGTAACAGTTTTGAACGCATGTCAATCGAATGTAACATGTCTTCCTCCTAGGAAATTACATGTCCCTCCTGGGAAAAGCATTTCGGCAGATGACTTAGATGATAGCAGTATTTCAAGACCTACTGACACTATTCTGCCCAAGAATCTTAGAAGGCCAGAGAAAATTGAACTAACAATTCACTCAGATACAAGTTCTCCCACTGATGCAATAAGCATACATGACGAAAGTGCTGAAGATGATGGAGACATTTTCGACACTTTTCTGGAGGACTGTGACAGATTTTTTGACCGAGAAATTCAACAAAATCTGAAAGGAGAATTTGTCGTCCCGGAATATGATAGTCAGAAGTGCCCAGGTGTCGTGATGAAATTACCATCAGATGGTGAAGATGGTCCAATTGTTGACTTGGGTGACGTGTTTTTTAACAGAATGATATTTTTCTTCTTTAGTACTTACCATACCTTCTGACGCGTTATGTTTTGATCGACTGCAATGGCTCGTGTGTAGACTTACAAAACGAACCAAAATCACCTAATTTCGGTGAAGTAACAGAAAATGGGTTTGAAGATATGTTTCTGGAGTGACTTGTACATTTGGATGTGAAGCGTAATAAATCTCTGGCATATCTCGTTTTTCTTCACTTGAAACCGGCATGTTGTTGATAAAGTTGCGCAAATTACATAATTAAAAATGTTATGGAATCCGATGCCATAGAGCTGAACCATCTCCGGTGGAAGTCTCCTCGAACGACGAAATGGTTAGGAACTGCAGTTACGAAAAGAACTTTCTTACGAAGCTCAACAACAAGGGAGAATGGAAAGGAGAACTGTTCACCTACTCCCTAAAGGCAAATACTACTAAATAGTATACGGATGGTTCCAAAATTGATAAGAAGAGAAGGTGCAGGGGTATTCGGGCCAGAAGCCAAACACTCAGAGCCAAAGGGTACTTACCCCAGCGTCTTCCCAGCAGAGATCAATGCTATTGGAAGATGTGCTCAACTAAATTTTGACAAAAACTATTGGGAGCAAAACATTGCAGTTTTCTCCGACACCCAAGTAATATGCCCTTCCAAAAACATTTTAGCATTACAAAGACAACGCCAGCGCTTGAAGTAGCAAGCATAGAAAACCACTTTTCAGCCTGTCCCCTTCTTTCGAAACTCAAGTTGTCTCTAGTACGTTTGTAAGCTCTTAGTTTCCGAAATTAAAAATTTTGAAAGTTATACCAAATCGTTCTTCTATTTCTCCAAAATTTCATTCTTCTCTTTTGTCTTTTTCTTAATTATTTTACGTTTTATTTTTAAGTATGCACGATAGAAGGGGGATACTCTGGAGCCATATCAAACAAATCTAGAACAACAATAAAAATTTCGAAAAATGGGAGCTAAATTTACCTCATTGTAGTATATGTTCTAAGTAATATTGGAAGAATCTAGATCAAAGCTAGGACAATTTGGAACAACTGTACGAAACGGTGACTTTCTTATCATGAAGACCTTCTTGAACGATTTGCTGATTCAACAGTTTTGAGTACTATCATTCACATCAAAATGTGTCTCATCTGTTTATCGGGGTTTTCCAAACTGTGGTATACCGCACTTGCAATGATTTGGATATCGCATTTGCATTGCTGATTGCTAGTGGATTACTTCTGGCTATGTTCTGATTTTCATGAAAAACCTCTGCAACTTTAACATCACTAATACTTGGTCTTTCTGATCTTGGTAGGTCAGTTGCAGACCTCGTTCTTTCAAATTTTTGTATCAAATTGCGGTAGGTTTTCTTTCGACAGGCGCCCGCTCTCCAAAATGCATTAATTCATACTATTAATTTATAAATATTACTGGTGTAATACATATCTTCTTGTAGTATAATGACAGAACAACAATAAAAGAAACAGATATTCTTCTACCGATGACAAACTATATATGTACTTTAGAAAACAATTAAACTAAACTTGAACCCGATTAAAAATTATTCAATTTCGACTCGGCATGGTAGGTATGCAAAGGAGAAGCTAAACGAAACTAGTTTCTCTTATTTCAATGGCGCCACAAAAACAAGCTCATGCATAAGCGGAGAAATGGTTTTATCTCCCACAGAAACAGTTACCCCAATTGTTACGCAGCTGTTTTTCCGGTCTTTTTTGGTCGTGGTGAATGGTGTTCTATTTCTTTGTACAATTTATCTCCTGTAGATATTCAACAACATAGATTGCAACAATGTTACCGGGAAAAATTAGAACGAAATTAGCATCTAGATTGGTATTTTATTCATATCATAATTGTTGTGTCAATGCGAAGATAGAAGACGTCATATATGTATGTATGTACATATTTATGCAGATACATACATATGTACATACATAGTTGATTAACGTATGATTATAATAAAGAATATAAAGCAGAAGTAATAGGATTTATTTATTGTATGGTAATTTATTTTTGCTCCTTACACTGTTTACGTATATAGGTTGGTTATTACCAATCTGAATGGTTAGATGTACATACCTGTGATTTACGACTTTCATACATATGTAGTGTCTACTTATAAATTAAATGCGAATTTTTCATATCAGTAAATCTTTGATTTTACATATTACTTGCAATAGGCTACCTTACGTGTACTACTTATCCATATTTTAGACATTTTACACATTATTAACATTTTTTTTCATTAAGGTTTATCTGTAGTCATTGCAAAATCGAAGAGGTCTTGTTTTCTGTAAATATGGCTGTAAATTTAACACTCTAAAATTGAGACATGTCTCAAGTCATGTAAAGCTCATAATAGTAATGAGCTGTACTCATAAAAATGATTAAGGATCAATATCAAACTAAGGATATCATAGAATTGGCATACAGTTTAAGAAATTTAAATTAAATTATTCTACATATAAACCTTCTACATATACCTAAAAGGAAACATTTAATTTCTCCATTAACAAAGCCTAAATTTCTAAATATATAAACACACCTACATTTCTCACTAACTTTATATGCATATAGAAATGTGACGTCTTAGTTATCGTATTCAGTTTTGAGTAATTTAATATTCACAATCTAAAAGTGCATCATAGACGAGATCATATTTTGAACTTTCTCTTGTGGTATAGATTTTTTTTATTTTGTAGTCTTTATGCGAAAAAGTAAACTTTTGAAAGGAGTTTTACTTGTTTTTTATACCAGGTTTAAATTATTAAAAGTTTATTAATTAGTTTTAAACAATTAGTAATATTATCAGCAGAAGGAAGTAGTTATCCGACAAAAGGATATATTGATTCTGGAATTAAAAGATTCTATATTTGAAATTATGCCAATGCATTAATTAATTATTGTGAATGCCAAGATTAATCTTGGAAAAATAAAGCACTTTATGAAAACTCTTTTTAAAAAATAGGAGTATTTCAAATATCTGCATGAGAAATTTGCTGCGGTATTCGAGATAAAACTCAAAGAAAAAATACTTGCCGTTTCTGATATTTGCAAACTAATGATAGATCCATAGCTTCATACAAGAATTAATGTTCAGGAGAAGGCAGCTTCACTGTCGTTCTGCTATATACTTGAAAGAGTTTGAGTGTTTGGTGAGGATCACGCTGGACATTTCTCACTCCCACTGGGATTTCTTACCAGAATATCTACGAGCCTTTAACATGGAGCAAAACGAAGGTCTCTAGCATGATAAAAAAAGATGAAATGAAGATATCAAAAATGTTAAAATATTTGTATGGAGCTGGACTACTGTTGAGAATTGCATTGAGGATTTGAGATAGCACAATACACATAAGAGCCAACGTATAACACGAAGCTTCCAAAAGTATATGTAGAAACTCCTACCACTTTAAATCCAGCCATTCAAAATAACTAATTGGCTGCTATAATTTATATACAATTCCAAAACCTGTTACTTTTCGTATGAATGTGGGCAACTTCTAATGGCGAGCCTGACGATTTAAAGTTATTCAAAATTTAAATAGAGACGATGGGACCGCTCATTCACTAATTCAAACAAAATGTATCAACAAGTCGTTTCTCTTTTAAGTAGGCAAAAAGTGTATTGCCTGAAATCTGGAGTTATTCTTTAAAATTATCCAGCATTTTTTTTGCATAATTCTTGTAAGGAAGCTGAATACGTGGCTCATCAAGAAGACATTCTATAGATAAGATTAGGGGTGGCCCTACGGGCCTCTTTCACCGCGACCTTCCCGGTCTATTGTGATCCCCAGTAAACCTAGAAGGCACCCCCTAACTTTGCCCTCTTTATGAGACTTAACGTCCTTGAGAGCGGCTCCTGTGTGTAGCTCTGTGCTGTGGGATACTCTGTGCCCAAAATTAGAAACCTTGTCCTTGCCAGGCCTTCGCAGTAGCACAGTATATGGAATGGGGTTTCTTCTTCCTCCTTGCAGAATCTGTACATGGCATCTTCCGCTAAGCCTATGTTGTATATATGCCTCTTTAGTCTACGGTGACCTGTCAACAGACCTACTAACATTTTGACAGTTTTCCTGTCTTTATCTAGTAGGTCTCTGGTGAATTGAGGCGTCTGTTCTTTTAGGAACTCCTTTGCCTGTCTTTGCCCAGGTGATCTGTGCCACCAATCCTTGGACCTATTGTGTATCCATTCATTAATGGATTTCCTGATTTGTGATTTGGTGGTGCCGAAGGATGGCCCAGACCCGACAAATTGCCTCGCCGATCCTTGTCTGACCAGATCGTCTGCCGCCTCATTTCCCTTCACGCCCTCGTGGCTGGAAACCCAGGCCAAAGTTAGTTTCCTTTGGGAACCCACCTCGCTTAGGGCATTTACGCAGTCCCAAACCAGTTTGGAACCAACGCTTGCTGAACTAATGGCTTTAAGTGTTGCTTGGCTGTCCGAAAGGATAGCGACTCTTTTTCCGAGCTCGATCCATCTTTCCACTTCTCTAACACAATGGTGGATTGCTGCTACCTCAGCTTGAAATACCGTTGTGTCCTTGCTGAAGATTATAGAGAGAGCCTTCCGAGGCTTTCCTCCGTATATACCGGCTCGTATGCCATGTTCGGTTTTGAAGCCGTCTGTATACCAGTTCGCTTTTATCGGAGAGCCTTTCTCCCAGTCCTTCTTGTCTGGTATTATAACCTGATATTTCCTATTCAGGTTGAATTTCTGAACCATGGAGTCGCTTGGCACCCTCGTAAGGGGTGCCTCCTTAAGTTCATTCATTAAGACATTCTATAGGCTCCAACCTTTGCACAAGTTGTGATCCAGAAATTGTAACAAAACTGGATCTTGCTTTAATTTTTCTGTCATCAAGGAATAGATTATATTGTGGAGCATATAAAATACATTTGTCCGCTTAAAGTCCCATCAAAACATAAGGCTCCTAAATCATAAAATGGTTACCCACGATCACGAGCCCATACATTAAATTTCTATGGGTGTTATGGCTCTGTCTCCCGTATCCAATAGGCGTTGGTGCTTCTTCAATAGCAGGTTTTACTTCTCCGTTCAAGGAGAAATATGATTTGTACGTACACTTAATTTTTCATGTGTCCCCACAAAAAAGAGTCTAATGGATTTAAATCTGAACTACGAGCTGGCCACGGAATGTGATTTCCACGTCCAATTCAATGCTGGAAGGTACGGATACAGTAAACTGGCCTTCAAAACTTTATGTACGGTAGTTTGAGAATTTACTTGCTGTGCTAGGTTTGTTGTGCTTATGGTGGGATTCGTTTCCAATATGTTTAGAATTTCCTCCCTGTTTTCCGAAGACGATATACAGTTCTGCGTAGAAATGTTGACAGTTGGTAATTCTCATTTGTTAGATGCGTCAGGGCCGGATTTAAGAAATATCATTTTCTCATTACTCCATGCATATTGACCCACAAAATTTTGTACTTATGATTGACTCGTAAGTATCTCTCATCCCCTTTTTTGTTTTGTGTTATTCAAAAATATCCCTGTCTAATATAAGCTTCATATTTTACGTATGTAGTTTGATAAATGTAAAGGTATACAGTAGGTACCTTACCTACTTGTTACATAAAGGATTATCGATTTTTATCGATATCACAACGCTTCAAGTATGTATATACATACGTATGCGCTAACTATGAAGATAAACTAATCTGAATTCTTCAAATTATTCTACTTAGTGATATGGTACAAATTAACGTAATAACATGTTAGAGAGCTTCTATATAATTGTATGTGATAATCTAAGTAATACTAACTAGTTTTTAAGGTTGCGTCGCACGTAAATATACATTCACAATATTTAAACCTAGTTTTTCTTTTAATCGCCATTAGATATAGTAATTATTAATTGTAATTAATTAACGGTTCCACAGAGGACGGTATAAATTTCCTATCAAATTTTAATGTCAATATCGATTCGAATCGAAACAAATGATCGAGTGAAAGTCGATGCAATTAACCTAGCGCAAAAGCGGGTCACATTCTAAATTCATTCAACAATTAACTTTTTTACGCTTGACAATTTGCACTGTGTGCACGAGTTGAAACTACCATCGATAGGAAATGACGCTCTAATTCTTTGTTTCTTGCCGATTGTTGCAAGCGAAACCGCAACAGGGAAATTAGTATAATTATTCGCTAATCGTCGCAGACAAAACGGTTTATTGCATCGTCGTTAAAAGAATTAGTCGAATATTTATTGTTTTGATTGAAAAAAGTTGTAAACATCAATAGGATTAATAATAATAATAATAATCATAATAATTTACCTTGATTTATTTTTAATAATAATAATCGCTCTAAATCTAAATTTAGCCATCTCTTATATATGTATCGACGACCTAAAACTATATGCGCCAAGTGAAAAAGAACTCGAAACTATGATGAAGCTGGTCCACAGATATGCAACAGACATTGGAATTGAATTAGACAACGACATATACACAGTATGTATATAACTTGAAGGGAAGCCGGTCTCCAGAAGATGATGACATCTCTCCCAGCATGCACAAACAACTTACAAAAAATAAAAGATAGGTTAAAAACTACATACTATAATAAAATTAACAAAATTTGAGTTTCACATCTTAATACAGCGAACAAATGCAAAGCCACTAACGCACTACGAATATCGGTTGTATCTTACACATTCGGATGGATCAAATGGAAAGTGAATGAGTTGCAAGCAATGAATCGACAAACAAGAAAGATCATGACAAAACATAGAAGTCTACATCCAAATGCATCCATCCACAGAATCTATTTACCTCGGAAAGCAAGAGAGCAAGGATTGTTGAGCGTGAAGGATTTGTATAATAGAGTTGTGATCTCAGTAACACGGAAAATAGACAATACACAGGATCCGCTGCTACAGTTTGTTAAAAATCACGAGGATGCTGGAATAGGGACGCATTTGCACGGAGCTGCATCACTTAATCTTTGAACTAACAACGATCACACAAAGAAGATCCAAGAACCTTAGAATAGACGCACCCGGCTTGTACTCAGAAATGGAAGGCTATATCACGGCATGCGAAGACACGGACCTTTGTGTATAGCAAAGCATACCCTTGTGTGTAGCAAAACGGTCATGAAACAACCTCTACAAGACACCAGATGCCGAGACTGTAAAAAAGATCAGGTAAGGGCCATGCATCTGTTAGCAGCATGCCTTAAATATGCGTCTACTCTTTATATATCAAGATACGACATGGCGCTTCGAGTATTGTACTACTGTTTAAGACATATACATATATACATGGTAAAGATGAAGAAAAAAACGCCGTATATTCCAGGGGATATTCCAGCAGAAGTGCAAAACGAAAATGTGAAGATTTTCTGGAATATTCCTTTCTCAACAACTGCAGAAATAACTGCCAATAAACCAGATATGGTTGTCCTAGATAATCCGAGAAAGACCCTATTGGTAATGTCCTGTCCATTGGAGCGCAATATACAAAATAAAGAACTTGAAAAAACAGGCAAGACAGAGACCTTCTATTTCAGTTGAAGCACAATTATCCAGGGTATAAGCCCATAATCGTCATACCACTGATGATAGAGGTCTGCGGAGGTATGAAACCAACTGGTACCGATGGAGCGAAGAAGCTGAAGTTTGACATAGCCCCCACACAAAGCATCGTACACCAGATAAAAAAAATATATAAAAATATATACATATATGTATATAAAAAACTACAAAAATGTACTCCGGATGGTGCAGGATTCATAATAACAAATGAAATAATTATTGGAGATATTCTCTAACATTGTAATAACAATTTTGAGTTAAACAGTCCTTCAAACGCTTTTTTTTTCAACGGTAACTTGTTAAACTTTTCTCAACCAATGAAAGTCTATGAGACGGAACACTAATATCATCGCAATAGCGAGTAGTATAATTTTTATTAATGTGACGGTTAAGAACGAACGCATCTCTGTTGTTAAATGTAAACAAAGAACACTCATAAATAAACAATGATGGAAGAGACAATAAATATAGGTCTACATGACTCTTTGTTACTCAGTTGAAATATACATAATTCGCAATATCCTTTTCTGAATAATAAGTACTCCGGTGACTGTAGGAAAACGACGCCAAAACGTCAAACCATATCGAATATGTGAAACAATGCAAAAACCTTGCATTAGTAGAGAAAGATCGATCATTAAGCTTAATTAAAGGAGATACACCCGTATTTTTTAAAGGATCAAAACACAGAATCAAAGATTTATTTCCATTTAATGTCAGACCATTGTCTTGGCAACATTTTTTTTTCAACATTGCATTAGGATGTAACTTTATCGAATGATTAAATTATCCGACGTAGTCTCGCCACGGATAATCTTCCATATAGTTTTAGACTTGTTATTGGAGTTTCTCAGCAAACTGTCATTAAAGCCCCTTTTACTATCTTCCAACTTATGTCTATAAAATCTTTTAAAAGTGTTGTAATCATCAACAGAAATGCGTCCTCTCCTATAGAAATCAAACATCAATTTCGAAAGATTGGAAAGTTGTTTAATGTCGGACGTAATCCAACTTTTAAAATTATTGACAGGAAAACGAGGTTAAAAGGGAAAAGCAATGTCAAAATGGTAAAAAAAGGTGTCAAAGAAATGGTTAAAGTCGGTTAAAGTTGACATCCAGCGAAGAGTCATCAAGAGTCATAAGAGACGGTCATTAGAAATTAAATCAACAAAATTTTAATATTTGCACTGCAAAATTTTTCTGTTGAATGAATTCTTTTTGATACATTTCTCCGTAGCAAAGGTGCTAACGTAATAAATACAACAAAATGATCAGAAACATCTACCCTAATAACCTCCGAAGTATTGTATATGTAATAGTCCAAAGTAGTTCCAAATTTTAAAAATTTGAGAATTTCCCTTACGCTTATTATAATTATAATTGGGATTTTCATTATAAAAATACTTGAATGGCTTGAAGTTTGCTAATTGTTAGAGAAAATGAAAATTAATAATTTGTATGCATCCCTCGTACACCCAACACTGCTTGATTGATCAAATCATGATATAATTCCTGAGAAATGTTTTGCCGTACTTCTCTAAGAGCAATTTGAGGTTTTGCAACTAAACAAAATACAAAAATTTGTCTCCTAGGATTACTGTCTGGGGAATTGGTTGTCAAATTACACTTTGTCACACTTCAAACACTTGAACGATTTGTGTTGGTTCAGTACGTCCAACTGATAGGACCAATATTGTCAAGTACATACCTATGCTTGTTTTTACACTTAACAACGCAACTGCAACATATTTGCGGGTACTATTTTAAGTGCCAACTACTTTTTATGTCATCTTTTAAAGAAATATCCGCTAATACCTTCCAGTAGGGTAGTTGAAAATCAATTTGATTAAATTAAGTTTGCATTTACGTGTAAGACGTATTAAGCTAGATTGCTAATTATGTTACGTAGAGAATAATGGATAGAAACAATCCAATTACATGAATTTAATTGATTTCGTTATACATTATTTCACTAGAAGTAAATAAAACTGTCTCGAAAATGTTCATACTATAGGTGTAAGTATGTATGTCTTTGCAATGGAATTGAAACAAATGTTATTAAATAAGACAATTATTTGGTTAAGGAAGCAAATAAACCAACCGAATTAATACCCAATTATACCTTTGCTTGTATTGCACAAGTATTACGTATAGATAAATATATTTTTTTGTGATAAACAAATTATTTATTCGTGGCACTTTCTAGAATAAATTATATCATGATTTTCACATGTTTCCTTATTGCATTTTCTATTGCCGCAGTATATCACTTACGAGAAATACAGACATATTTTCAAAATTACAGATTTTTTAGTCGTGATAATTATGGTATTGGGTAATCAAATAATTGGATGTAGTTTATACAGTCAAACTTTGATAATGCAACTATGCAGACTCGTGGAAAACTGTAGCAACCAAGAAAAAACGATAATGTGAACTATTGTAGAGGAATAGAAATATCATAGAGATGGATGCAATTCTGGGAAGACGTCAAGTTCGAAGAGCATATAAAGGAGGCAACACTGAAGGAGAAGAAAGTAGAAGCTCTAATGCAAATTACACCAAATATTAAAGTTCGAACAACAAAATCGAGACATATATGTTATAATGTAGTATGTATAAGAAATTAATTGTGCCATGGTATAACTTGAAATAGAAAGAAGCAATGGAATGATGGAATGGTCAGGTAGAAAAATGGAATTCAGAGTAGCCAACATTTTTCATACGGTATCCGCATCATTGCAAGATATGCCCAACTAAATAGTGACTGAAGCTATTGGAATAAAAGCATTGCAATTTTCTCCGACAGTCAAACAGCCATATGCTTAGGAAAACTAAACAATATACGCAGACAAAACAGAGTTGCCTTATGCTGGGCACCAGGACTCTCACTGGACTTAGTGGTAATAAGAAAGCTAATTTATTATAAAAGAAGATCGCCAAAACAAAAAAAAGACGAGAAGCTCAGAGCCCTTTGGGAGAATCTTTCTGGTCCGAGACACCCCAAGAGTCTGTGGCTTTCTCACAGGACACTGGCACATTGGGGAACACATGACAAGGATAGGTTTGAAATACAATAGTGGCTGCAGGATTTGCTATCACAGCAATTCCAGTCGCTTTAGCAAAGTTGTTATAGACGAGAGGGAAATATCCTCCTTGAAGTCCAGTCTCAGACTGGACGGGCAGCTATTCTAGTGGTATCATAGGAACGCTTGTGGATCAACAATGAAACAAAGTTACTCGGTTTCAGTGACTGATGATTATCCGCCAGTAAAGGTGTCAAAATCATAAAAGGAGTCACAGCAGATTTTACCGCATTTTTTTAGAATTCGCAAAATATTATGGGCATTCTAAATGTAAATGTCTCGAAAACGAAAGCAACACAAAACGTGGTTTCAACGTTACAAGTAAGCATTGAACGTACACAAAACAACGGCATCATCAATTTTCAAAAGTGTGGTGGTCAAGTTGGAAAACCACCTTTATCGAGATTATGGAAATAAATGTAATCCACACACTTTTCCAGTCTTCGCGGCATCGATTCAAGCAGATTTTTGATTTCACCTTGAGGTACTGTGTCAAGATGAGTTCCTCAGTCTTCTCCCCATAATATCCCAAACATGCAGCAAGAGATTGACATTAGCCTTTGCAAAACGGCCCACTGAACGTCTGGCAATATAACAAAATAACAAATAATTCAACATTGTGACATTCCCCACGTCTTCGTTTGACCCTCATACGGCCATCATGTAGATATTCCTAAATAAACTCAGAAGCCATCACTAGAGCCCATCCTACGGCACTCTACGTTGCGGGAACTCGCAACGTACGCCACTCCAGAAAGTTGGCGTCGGTGTTGAGCCGTTAGTGGTACCACAAGATCTGGTCGATACGAATGCTAGCCGACTGAAGAATCGATCTCTTGTTGGTATAAGTCGAAGGTTGGAATTCTGCACCTCACTTGTTCTTCTTTACCTCGCGGTTGCTCTTGCGCAGCGTTCCTCACCTTCCCTAGCCCAATCATGATAGCAGCGCACGATTGGTTGATTTCAGTTAAGGCAATTTGCAGTCTATTTGTGTGAAAAACCAGCTTCGTGCAAAGCAACAATACCACCCCTATCGAATTGGTGTAACTGGCGGTAATTTTCATCTTGGCACACTCTAGGTAAGATCACCCTCTTAAACCAACAGTCACAAGCGATACCGATAAAATATTGAAAACATCTCACAAAATCTACAGCTGATAAGATTGTCAAACAACACTGAGAAAACTGACAGATAAGCTATTACCACTTAAACATTTTTTCTTCCAAGTATGGTCCAAAAATTCCTACCCCTTTTTGGTGTTCCAATTTATATCTCAGAGTATATTAGTCCACAAAAGGAATCAGGAGCGCAATAAAATCTTAAGCAGAAAAATGCCTGGAATTAGATGTGAACGAAACAAAAAATTAGCAATTATAGAAAGTTATAAAAACCATTTCAGATATAGATTTATATTTTGTTCTACTGAAATAAGATTGTTTACTAAACCGTGAAGCAGTTTTAAATATTACTTAAATAGTGCTAATATTACATCAGTGGATTTTTTGCATATAAAACTTCTCTCTTCGCCGCATTAAATATGCTTAATTGCATTAATATTGCATGAGATTGTTGATTAGTTAAATAAGTAATAACGATAAACCCACAATGATCACTGTACAGACTTAATGATTTTGATTGGAAAAATTACTCGCTTAAGACACTGAATGTAGAATTTCATTTTCTGACACCTGTCAAATGATATTAGGAATGAGTATTTATCGTTTTTTTTAACTTTATTGATGGAGATTTTTCAAAACTGCTTGAAAAATTCCAGAAAATCCTGGAATCTTATTTCCAGAACTAACAAAAAAATTGCAACACGTTATATTTTGGAATTTTGTAAGTACATAACTTACACATTTTAATGACTTCATATGCAAATATTTATTATTACACAGACTTAAAATAGCATTGCATACACAAGCGCGTGCACAAAACAACAAATATGCAATATTTTCACAAGGAAAACCACGGCCATGTGGATCTTACGCAAATAATTTTTTCGTCTGGTTCTAGCTTGTTGCATTACGCGCATTCTATTTGGTCAATAAAGGCAGAGAGCAACACGATTGTAATCCTAATTTCGCTGACAAAACAAAACAGGCTTATCCATTACGTATGATTATATCATGATGACACTTTGATCTGTTTGTGCATGGTAAATTATATAATACATTTCGTGTACACGAAAACTTTAAACAATTAGTAAATATTTGGCCGGTTACACGTTGCAAAAGATATACTCATTTATTATTGTACACCTATTGTTTTCAATACACTAATTTTAATAGGTAGAATAAAGTAGATTGCGGTACAGTGTTAGCCTTGACTTTGATTCTGCGTTGATGTAATAGAATAAGTAGTGCTTTTGTATTTGTTTTTTATACGTAGTTAGTACATGCAATTACTGACTTAATCGGAATTATTGCTTTTTTATTTTTTAAAGCATTTTATGGTTAATTAATTCTTGCTAATAAAAGTTTGAGATGTTTGTTTATACTTAAACTATAAATTAATGTACTATTTTAGTGTAATTGTAAGTGTAAGAATTTGTGAAACAATTCGTTCTAAGCCCAGTTCATTTCTATTTGATAAGATTGTCCTCCAGAAAATTTAGTGACCAGTCCTGTCTAACAATCCTTACATCTCCAAACGAATTGCTAATAATGTTTGCTCCATGTGGACACAGCATTATCATGCATATAAATGATTTGTTCTTTGTCCTTATTCCTGCTTATAAGCGAACAAGATCCTTACTATCTCATCCAAATACTTTTGAGAGGTAATTGAAACTTCCAGAATGAAATACAGTTCAGTATGAACTCGAATATTTTTTGGCCCACACCATCAAAACGTTAAATAGACGGATTTTTGGGAAAATAAACCGTTATTTTGTGTTTTAGGTTCGGTGGATTCGACCTCAATGATGTGGTGATCTGAGGTAAAGGGAACGCATATTATTGGACTTCGAAGGTAGGAGCCATGTCATGAAGATGATTTCTGATTGTGTGAAGATCAATTTTCAGCAAACTGTTTTCTAAATTAAAAGGCTTTTAAAATTTGTTAACCTTGTTGTTGTTTTACTTTAACAGGTCATAAAAGCGATTCCAGTACCGAGGAATCGCACATTTATTCAATCTAAACACATGAGTGACATCGTGCTGTTTGTTCCAAATCCAAATAAACGAACGGATATCGCAAAGGACTGCTGCCTTTTTTATAGCTAAGAACAAGGAATTCTGTTGAAACTTATACATAATCCCCCATCACCACAACGCCAATATTGTAATGAAACCTTTTTAGGAAATATGACGTTATTTGGTGTTCCTTTTCTTCATGCCAAACCAAACCGCAGACCAAACTAGACATCAGTCACTATTATACAAATCGAAATGCTAGTTTTTGCAAGTATTCTATGATGTTGATGCTGCTCTGCAAGTGGATTGCGTTCCATTGGTCTTGCAGCATAGAGTCACAAGTTATAAAGACGATTTCTGATTTTTATATGTGTTAAGAATCAATTTTCCAGGAGCAACAGCGAACTAATTTTGAACTTGGGTTGCATTTAAAGTTCGATTTCGTGTTTTCTTCGAATTGTTTCAAACGAAACCAGAAACGGGAATCTATACTTCTGCTCACTCCAAGCGGCTAAGTAGCCTACCCTTGCTACTGAGACAAGGAAAATGTATTCATTTTCGGTATGCAATCCTTTTTTATATCTATTGATACCAACAAAGACTCTTGCTTAATACGCTGATAATACTGTTAAATCTTGTAGAAACACAACGAAACTACGACCTATTCGTCGGTATATACATGTGTAAAATAATGACAAGTTTTTAAGATATAATTTGTGCAGGCAACTGTTTTATATAAATAATAGTCTTAAAACATAACTTTCTGCATATTTTCTGTTTATGCGTATATACTTAAATTAGAAAACTCAAAGTCAGTTGACGTTGTTATTGCTACGTTTCCATTATTCAAGCATTTTAGAACGTGAGACTTTTTCTCGAAACTTTCTTCACAAAACCATCATAATAATGCGCAATTAATTTTAATTATTGGTGCGTTAAATTATACGGTTAAGAACAATGCTCTCGACCGACGTACCTAGTCGCAGATACAGTGATTCTCTTCACCACGGTCTGAATGTGAACCAGTTTAAATTAGAATATGAAATTACGACCGATGGTGATGTTCCACCGAATTGTTTAGTATGTTCTAGACATAAGGCCATAAACGAGACTTACTTTTCGTTCTAGAATAATTTGAACAAATTGAATACGAAAAAATGATGTAGATGGATGTAGTTTCTTAGTTTACCCAGAAATGGTGTTAATCCTCTATTTTAAATGGCAATACTAATAAATTGCGGTGACTTCAAACACCACAACTTTTAATGATACGACTAATTTGATTGACGTTTTAAACGTGAAATTTGTTCGTTTTGAACGAATTTTTTGGTTTATCGAGAAGACGCCCATTGCTAGAATTAGTTCGATACCTGCTGTTACCTACTTGTTGCAACTCAATGCTTGGTACTCGTTCTAACATTACCTGATAGAGAGAATAAGATTAAAACTAGTCCACTAAGTATTGTCCAACACAAATTAAAGAAGCAAAAGGGTAAAGCTTCACATTCAAAGTTACACTGATTGGCTGAAGCAGTTCGATCTGCTGCTGCAGATGGAACAGCTACGTCCTAGCTGTAATTGTTTTTTTGTGTTTAGGATTATTCAGATTCATCAGAATTCACAACATACTTTACTATATTTGTTTGAGTAAAAATTTCTTTGCGATAACTAAGTACTAGCAAAATTTTTAAAACAACCTTATAAATATTCAACTCCTAACTGATAGTGGGTTGTATATAAAGGTAATTACTGTTACTACTATAACTACATAGGTATATTTAGTATATAATATACTAAATATATGCCATTCTTCGAAAAAGTGGAAAGTCTAGGAGAATCTAGCGAAAAACTATTCTATTCTTGTTCTATTTATTAATCCAATGAAATTCTATTTATATGCCATAGATGGGTATTATGTTTCATAGATCTGACTAGAGCTATTACTTTCACCACTGTGTTATCTACTGTCGACATGTTGTTCTGCAATTCTTCAACGTACTTTCATCTGGCGATTCATCAACACAGTTCAGTGTTGCTCGTATTTTGTTAAAGCTTCGTGTTAGCGCTCTACGGCATAACAGTTGCTATATAGTTGCTCGTGTATACCAATATAGCAAGCCTGCCGAAGGAGTTCAACGGCATGGTGAACGCTTGCGCTTGACATTGCGGAGTCAGTCGCCGTGAAAGAGAAACGTATACGCGGTTAGACTCCGCTCGTTATAATTAAATTATTTATAAACTCGCAGTCCATGACGTGAGATCTTTTATAATTCGCGGAATCTAGAATTGCCGTTGTGGATGGGCATGCTGGTATGGTATTCGGCAATACCAGGTGATCTGAATCCCATCTCCTAAATTGGATTGTTTATATTTATCGATACATAACTGGTAGACTTATAGTAGACTGTAGAGAAGCGTTTCTAATATATTATTCATCTTAATATATCGTTCTGCTATTATTATTACATTTATTTAATCAATTTTTAATTAATAAAAAGCATCTGTAAAAATCTATTGCTCAACAGTTTATTTATATTTGTAACTAGTACTAATAACCAGGAATCTACTTTAATCCTACTTTATTGTGTTCTGAATGTAAGATTTCCTTCTGATGTTTAGGCTTTTGTAGGTAATCCAGAAAACCTAATCTTACAAGAAATACGAACTGATCATCTTCATCCGATGGCTTTTGGCCAACACGCATTTCAAGTAGACACATTCTCTTGAAGAAATTGCAATTCTTCAGCTATTTTTTTTAAGAATTCTTTCTTGGTTTTCTTAGTCATTCCTCTAAGATCGAACTTTCGGGTCCATAAACCTTTTTATCTCAGGTTTTGCCGCTTCTTTTACCGCAGGCTCCAGTAGCCAGTTATGATTTTACAGACACAGCAGATAGATGGCCAAGTTGCCGCCGGCATTAGCTGCCAATCTCCAGGATCCGGCGGGTAAAGACGCAAGGCGCGGGCCGATTACGGTCCAGCTTCCAAAATGCTGTATGAGCGGGTTTTCCGACCTCGATTTCCTATCGAAAGTTCCTCTGGCTACCGCCAGCACCCAGTCGCTGAGGACGGGCAAGTC
Organism: Popillia japonica; assembly: GCA_004785975.1. NCBI lineage: Eukaryota > Metazoa > Arthropoda > Insecta > Coleoptera > Scarabaeidae > Popillia > Popillia japonica. Next base: position 32,524 of record SMLS01064038.1, read on the forward strand.
CAAGTCCCGATGGATTTGTGCATTGTTTACGACCCAAGATATTGCGATTATTGTGTGCAGTTCTGCAGGTTGTTCCGCCTCTTAACCTGTGCCTTGCTGATGCTAGACCAGGCCAAGGCACCGTAGGTGAGGACTGGTCAGAGAAACGTTCTATAGATTAAGAGTTTGATACTCCAACTCAGCGAACTTTTCCATCACAAGAGGCGAGCTAGAGCCCCTGGCGCCCGAAAGAAACTAGCGGAAACTGCCGAAAAGTAGCTCCCTCACGTCGATTGTCAGTCCCAGGTGTTGGAGGGGAGATTCCCAAAGCATTCTCTTGTCCCTTGTAGTGATTTGTGTGGGAGCCGTTTTCCCCTTCTTCGATAACCGCTCCACGACACATTTGTCAGCATTAATTATAAGACGCTACTTGGTCGCCCATCCGCAAATCTCGACGACCGATTTCTGTAGCTTATGGGACACAAGAGCATCGCTCCTTGAAGGGGCTCCACGGCCGTATCGTCCGTGTACACTGCCAAATTGGTGGCAGCTTGCCTTAGACTATTACCGGTATAAACAAAAATAGCTCTGCACCTACTATACGACCCTACCTCTGCGACTTCTGAGCATACTGTCATAGATGCGTCAACTCTCTGAAAGCACGTCACCGACCTTAATCAAGAATATTCTGCCAGCCAGATAAATATACCTATGAGGAAGACCATACCCATATTTGGGTTAATACCAAAACTGCCCATTTTACACGCTCATAGTTTACCTATGCATAGGCAGCCAATTTTACATTTTATAAATCCTTTCTGGTAGCTTAACTAGATACCAGCACATTACGAAGATACCGGTTGGATGATTATTAAAGATAAACAATTAATAGCAAATATATTACTAAATTTAAGTCATAGCGTTTTCTACTCGGTTATATAGTGCGCACTAAAAGTGCACTACATCAGTTCTGGCTATTCCTCTCGGGCACTGGTACCGAGGAAAAATTGTACATGTACCACTGGGAAAATTCGTGCAGTTTTACGTACGAGTTACGATGCGTGTACGTCACTATATTTGACCTTGAGTGCTTAAAACTGGACCTATCGAAATGTACGAGTCCAATGCAGGTTCAGTGATTATGTCAAATGACGCAGCACTAGGGCAGTGCTATTGCAGCGCTAGTTCTCCTAGTGGAAAATGCGATCACTTATGAATGAATGGGTACAATAAGTTTGATGACTCCATTAAAGCAATCTATTTTTTTTTTGATTGGATGATATTTACCAATGAAACTCAGAATATCTGGGGATAGCTTTCGATCGGAGACTAAACTGGAATCAACATCTTCAGAAAGTTCTTCAAAAGGTTACAATGGCTTTCTAGACGTTTCAAATACCTTTTTGAAGAATTTGGGGTCTTAAAAAATCAATTAGAAGACAGCACAAAGAAAGCTGCAGCTACTGCAGGGACTAGTACGTCTGAAAACCACAGGAAGGATGTGCAATTGCCCAAACGCTACAATGAGTGCTGCTGGGACAAGCATCTCTGCATGTGGTAATTGCAGTTTGGCTGCACACTGGCAGTATATCCCATTGATTTAAAGAAGGCGCAACCGAACATCTAAGGATATTAGATAACTTCCGTGAGGAAGAACAATCCTTACACAACCCAACATACAGCATGACTATCAAGTTGCATCACGACCGACCATTTAGAGTGCTATTTTCGAGCCGCAAGGAATAGAGCTCTGATGGCCCTAATTTTAAGAACAACTACCGTGTCTGGTACACGAGGGGATCCAAAACTATCAAGGAGGTAGGGCTTGGCGAACATGGACCGAAGACCAACCTTTCTGGAGCCCTAGGAGTATCTACAACAATTTGTCAGGCGAAAATACACACCATAGGTCTTTGCCATCGGGAAAATCCAGATAAGGGCCTGAGGATTGCAAACATTTACATATGTACCATTGCCAAGGCGCCCTGAGAGCTCTACCTATTAGGCCGGAACCCATCTTTGGCGTTTCAAAACGTCAGCTGAACAAGGAACTTCAAACTAATAAAAAATAAGTGGCACGAACGAAAGCAACTATCGCCATATAACTTAACTAATCCTAATATAAGGACAGAGCCAGTACCTTTTGGCGCGGTTTTTGAATGTGATATAACAGGAATATTGATAGATAAAATGTTCTCCAAACTACTATGCATTTGCCAACTAAGTTTAGGCAAAAATTAACCGCGTTTGCAAAAAACAGAACTAGGAGTGGTCATATCCAGTAAATTAATAGTCAAGTCCTACAACGACTGCATTCATTATAAAGGAGGATTTTAAGTTGAAACTGTCATATACTTCATTTATGCAAGAATATTTAAATCTAGGACATATGTCAGTTAGCAGAAGTAAGCGATGATACAGCTCCTTTTTATTTGCTGATGCTTACTTATGTAGGCTGGGGAGTTTCATTAAACATCATACTTCTAACGGGAACAAAACTGCAGCAAAACTAATTCCATGTTCTTATATGTACATATCCAACCGCATATATTATCCGTTGACATCGTAAAAATGTACCAACAGGTTGTTATGCATCCTAGTCCTAGTCACACTCTTCTTCAACGCATATGAGAAAACAAGAAAGCAGCTATTAAAACTTACGAATTGACAACAGTAACCTATGGAACAGCACCTGCTTCTTTTCTTGCCGTTAGGATTCTTGAACAATTTGCCCAATTGCGAAATTATCTTGCGGGAGATATTACGAAGAAAACTTCGTAAGTGGAATACAAAACACCCTAATAAACGATGATCCGTTAAGCTTAGTTAGTGGGGTAATAACACGCATTAGAATATTAATTCAAAAGCTATAGGAATTAAAACTTAATTGGGATGAAGCCATTGCAATGTACACTCTCTTTCTAAAGTAATGTCTCCCCCAGCCAACGGGTTCATATCAATAACGTCTTCCAATGGACGTACTCTAGCCGTCGGGCGACCTCGGTTACCCAGCATTGCTATAACCAAGGTCACCCGACGGCTAGACTACGTCCATTGGAGGGCATTATTGATATGAACTCGTTGGCTCGGGGAGACATTACTTTAGAAAGAGAGTGTACAATGTTGAAACTCGCATAAAATATTAACCATATAAAGGAAATCAAAATCCATCGTTGTGTCGTTGCGCGAGATTGAAGATTCCATATATGTACCTACTTTGAATTGCAAGGATTTTGCGCTACAAGCCAACAGGTATTTTCAATCAACGAAAAAAGTTAGAAGGTTTTATGGAAAGAAAAGAAAATTAGTTGCATAATATATAAGATATATTAAAATATATACAAAAATATGTTGTATTTAGGTATATGACTCTGTATACAATGTATGGTTAATAAATAAATATGGCAAAATACCTGAGAATCGCACTTGTTCTTATACTACTTTAATTGAGCAGGATATGCTGTTAAAGTGGAAGTAAAAGGAGATTCACTATACCTTAGTTAAAAAATAAAATAATAAAAAATAAAACAAATGCGACATTTGAAAATGTTTCGTCATGAATAAAAAAGTTAAATACTTAATATACATGTTTAAGTCTAAAAAAAGGATTTTAAAATAATCCTAATCCAATCATAACATACAATATTTACACTTTAAACGACTTTGTCATACACTACCACAACTACAACAATAAAAAAATATGTTCTTTAGTAATAATAATAATAATAACCTGTTATGGTGAATGGACAATAAAGTCACTTTATTATTATTATTATTGTCCCACAGACGATGGCATTTACAGGACAATGTTAAAACCAACAGAAAAAAAAGAACGTTCTAGTTTCCAAAATAATGGTTATAAGATCTGTGTATAACAAAATCAGGTGTACTTGCCATGTCTGAGGCATAAACCCTAAGATACAGATGGTATATATGGCAAACCTAGTATATGGCTCGCAAATCGAATAAATAAAATAGTAATGAATAAAGCAAAACAAAAGGTATGACTAAAAAGCTAATGTCACGACAAGCAATGATAAAACATTCTCTAAAATAGAAAAATAATAAATAAAAGATGGAGGCTGAGAAAAGAGTCATTCAACTTCCAGCGGATATTCTTCAACCTCCTCGCACATTTCGTTGAATTTTTTAGCCCACTGTTCCGCTTCGTCTTCCTGTAACATATAAAAGCATTACATATTTTATGTAGTCATTTAACACTGGTATATACATAACAACAAAAACTCATAATCGGACTCCCAATTGAATATATCCCACCAAAACAATGAACAAAATTAATTGGTACATAGGTGAATCACTTCCACGACTGCTAACGCAGTTCGAAGGCTTTATTCCATCTAGCTAGTATTTTACACCTTCAATAGTTAGAAGTAATGTTTTATTCTTGAGCATTTAATTGCTTTGAATTTTTGAAATTTTTATTACAATGGAAGGAAAATATAGTACTAAGTGCTAAACTCCAAAATTTCTCAATAATTTCAATTTTTAAAGATTCATAACCTGGTGTTGCAAATATGGCAAGAGGATGGAATCTCGGACGAATGGAAAGAAGAATTAATAGTTCCAATATCAAAAAGTCAAATAACGTTGCTAAACGCAATCTGCAAGGTACTTTCATCATGGTCATGAGAAAGCGCTTGAATATGTACATGGTGAAACTATGGTAAGTAACAGACAACAGAGAAGGCCCAGAACAAGGTGGAAAGACCAAATTGTCGAGAGCTTTAGGATTATAGGGGTTACGGGATGGACAGAGAAGATGAAGGATAGGAAACAATGGAGAAGAATAACCGAAAAGAGATAAAAAGAAATAAAAATAATTTCGGATAAACTCGTACCTCTTCTTTGGTTCTTTTATCCCGTTTTCTCTTTCTAGAATGCGGATCAATGCCCTCGTCATTTTCTTCTACATTAACAGAATTTCTTCTTATTCGTCCTTTGTAAACTCTTTCATATTTTCTAGGTGCGTGCTAAAAATTTAATTAATCCGATAGATAATGTCAAGTTTTACGTTATATTATACCTACACTTTTAGTCATAGGTTCCAAATCTTCAAACAATCCCATATTAGGTAGCTCCTCATCTGTAACGCCATTAACTTGCGCATCTTCTTTATTACTTTGTTCTTCTGAAGACTCCATTCCTATTGATTCTTGGTTATGCGATTCATTAAGCTTCTGTTTAATACCCTTATCTTTTGAAGTTTTCGCCATCATAAGATAGTCTTCAAGCCTCATAGGTTTACCAAATAACCACGTGCTTTTCCTTGGTTTCTGAACACCATTTTCCTTGTCTGTTGTCTCATTAAAACCAAAGTAGCTTAATTCATCCGAATTTTCATTAGAATTACTTGATGTCTTTTTAGGACTACTTGAAATATTTTCTAAATTACTACTTCGTTCTCCCAATATCTGCCGTTTCGCTTTGATAATACCGTTATGTTTATTAGGTGTACTTGTTAGGGATACATTTTCCTTATTGGAAGAATTTCTGGTTGATTTTCGTCCAGATTTGTTCAATGACTTAATTGGACTAAGTTCATGAGCATCATACAGAGAACTTTCAATAATATCTGGAGAATCACGTATGCTTTTACCGCTTACATACGAAAGAATACTAGTTTGTTTACTATCCGAGTGTGGGTAATTTCTTGGAGTTTTATTTCCTGGCAATGTTTTTTCCTCACATTTACTGTCGATCACCATATCCTGATTATAACTTGGTAATAATGTTTGCTTGTATTGTAGAAAGAAGGGGTTGCGTTTAACATGTAGATCAGCTCTCCATGGGGTCGAGTTATTTTGGTCGAGTGGTTCTACAGTGTCAAAATTAAATGATTCTGCCTCATCTTGGGCTAGTAATTTATCGAATGAATCCATACTAATATTAGCTTGCGAAGTGAGATTCCTAGTGTTAGGTTGACCTGGTGGATCTAACTTTTTAAGATTACTATTCTCATTATTTGAATTATCATTCATTAATTTTCTTAAATCTACATTTTGAAGTATATTTATGTGATAATCAGGTACTTTGTTTGCAATATTTATACTTACAAGCTGGTCATTCGAACATATCTCAAGTTCTAAGGGAGCTGCATCAAAATCACTTAAGTTTGTATCATTATCTCTATCTGCGTCTTCATCAGAGAAACTATTGCTAGTGGGAATGGTATTATTTTGTAATGGTGTTGACGTTCCTTTTATTCCAAGTCTATTATTAATGTCATTTACTTTTCTCTTTGTAATAAATTGGTTTAATACAGTATTATATACAGCAGGTGATTTTGTCTTCTCTATTTTATTCTTCTTTGCCTCATTGGGCATTCTTTTTCGTCTCTTTAATTGCTTCTTTTCTTTTTCCTCAATTTTATGCATAATATTTTCTGTATCTTTATCATAGGGTGTACTCGAATTCAATCTAGCAGTTCTTTTCATTTTCATTATTTCTAAATCAAAATTATACACATCCTTATCTTTGTCATTATGTTCCCTAATGTTTTCTTTATTATAAACAGGAATATGCCCTGATACTTCTTCAGTGAGCAAGGAAGAACCTCTATGCATTTGGGCATAGTCTATACGCTTATGTTTTCTTAAATTGAATCTTTTCCGTTCGGTATGTACTTCATTAATATTATTTTCATTGTCACAATTTTGTTTTTCAAAATTATTCTTCTCAACATCATGAAGTACATCAGATAAGATAACATTACATTGCTTGAAATGTTTGCTCAGTTCTTTCGATGGCATTTTTTCAAGACAAACGCAAGAGCAGATTATGCTAGTATGTTTAGTAAGCTCATCAGAAGATGTGTTTTCTAAATAAACAATAGGGGATGGTAAATTATTCATTGTTTCCCTGAACTTAGATGGACTAGATGTAATAGTCCACCTCATGTTTACATTAGATCCCTCAGTTGATGGGTTATTCTCACCTTTACAATCCTCGCTAGTTGACCACATATTATTGAAGTTATTTTGTTCATACTTTTTAACAATTGAATTTCTATTTACCAAATTACTCCTATCGGATAATGGTTTTCTTGAATTTTCACCGGTAGTTTTCCTCACTGGAAGATTTTCCTTTTTACTACACGGGTAGTTTAAAACTTTCCTTCTCATGATAATAACATATTAAAGTATTTTATATTACACCACCAAAAACAGATTAGTTTTGTGATCTATATTAAAGAGCATGCAGTTCAACACAATTCAATGTACGTAATACAAGCTTACACACTCTCACAATACACAAACAAAACAAGCATAAACTTGCTTGGCGCAAACCGCCACATTTGACATATGTATGAAATATCCAAATAAAATCAAAATGTGGGGAATGTGAAAACACTAATATCCCTAGATAATATTAATGCTCTTTTAAATTATTTTATCCGTATTAGTACCAAGTACCAATTGGTATGATCTCACTAATTATTACTTGCTGTGTCAAAATTATTCAAAACATATTTATAAAATTTGATTTATTCTCGTAATACGTATTAATATTTGAATATACGAACCACCAATTTTTCACTAAATTTTATTCTCAAAGATTGGCAATTAATTATTTCTCTTACATTCCGAAATGTCAAAACAATAGAAACTACTAAGATTTTCCAGAACAAATTGTATAAGAGGCTATATATTTTTCAAATATCGAATAAGTATTGGAAAACTTAGATTATGGGAAGTTACGGAAATGCTATTATGGCAGGATTTATATGCAGATTGTGTTCAGAACAGAAAAAATGTGTGATACATTTGTATAGTGTTAAAGCGAAAAAATTAGCTTTACTTAAGAAGATTAAGCTCATTCCAATTAAAGTACATTTTATATTAATTATAGTTTATTTGCAAGCATTTATGTGTGTTATTCCAGGTAGATAAATATGATAAACTGCCAAAAACTATATGCGAAAGTTGTATAGCAAAGTTAGATATGCAGTACCATCTTATTCAACAAATTAGAAAGAGTGCTGATATTCAGCGAAGGCATAGATTGCTTCATGTGACTATATCATAATAAACTTAATACTAGTTGTTAATTAATATTTTACATTTTTAGAATAATGGGAGATGTCCTGTGGAATGTCCATTACATGGAATTGATAGGGAGCTTACAGCAGTACGAAATGAGGTAGAATGCGTAGAAGATGCTAGGAACCAAGACAGATTAAATACTGGCAATTCTGACGATATTCAAATGGGAGATGAAGAAATAATTGAAAACGATAATTATGATATTTTTAATGCAAACGAAATAGAAGATGTTCATGCAAACGAATCGATTTACACTGATCTCAATTAACACCAAGTTCAATTTGTATATCCTTTTGTCTACACGTTACAGTTATTAACAATAATTTAGGTGATTATTTAAGTAATGTAATTTTTTAATTCATTATAAAAATAGTTTATGTTGTATTTCCAATGTGTAAATAAATTGTTCTTTTGTACTTTCAATGTTATTATTTATTAAATAAGAATTCTGTATATTATTTAAAAAAAAACTAGTACTAATAAATTGATTTGATAGAAAGAATATTTGTATTATTGTAAATATTTTTCAAACTATAAGGAGGAAATGCCTAAAGAAACTGAATTATTTTTTTGTACTATTACTTTTCTTACACTAATTTTTATTGATTTTCTTATTTACTTACTAGTGTTGTAAAAAAGAGTACACCAATTTTCTAAATCTAATGTTTTCTTTGAAAATTGTCCAGAAATTCAAAAATGTTAGTCTTCTATGATAATGATTACTTTTCCGGTTTCAATTTAGATGGCAGCACTAAACCAACATTAACGAATAATTGGAATAATTTGCTGTTTATCTGCGAAGTTGAACTTGACTTGGATTGTTTTGGTTCGTTATCGCTGCTTTTGATGAGCATTTCTTTAGAAATTCTGAACGAAGTTAATTGGCTGCCATGGAACCAGAAGAACATTTAGTGTCGTTGAAAGGTTTGTAAGGAATAATTTCATTCTGAAATATCCATAATATTTTTTAAACACAATTTAGTAATGAGGTTAACTAGGCCAACACTAACGAGTCCATTGCCGGTTACTTCGGATAGTAAAGATTTGCCAGGAAACTTATTAAATGAAATACTTCAAAAAGACCCCACATCTGTACCAGGAACGGAAACTCTAGCGATAGGCCAGTGTTTATTACTCCCTCAAAGTCCAGTGAACATATATCTTGGAGAAACATTTTCAAGCTATATTTGTGTTTACAGTGAGACACAACAAACTGTTAGTAATGTTGGTGTTAAGGTAAGAAATGTTTTGCTTATAATATACCTTTTAAATCAATTTTTAAAAAGATTGATCTTCAAACCACATCGCAACGCCTTGCATTAGCTGTAAATCCACCTACTCCATCACTAGGCCCTGATGAGACGGTAAATGTTGTAATACATCATGAAGTGAAAGAAGTTGGGACTCACATGTGAGTTTTACAGTATTTAGTATTCAATTTGTTAATAACTGTAATTTTAGTTTAGTTTGTGAGGTAACATATCAAACACCATCATGCGTTCCAATGTCGTTTAGAAAATTTTTCAAGATACAAGTGTTGAAACCATTGGATGTAAAAACTAAGTTTTACAATGCTGAAAGTGATGATGTGTATTTGGAAGCACAAGTACAGAATATAACGTCTGGTCCAATTTGTCTAGAAAAAGTAGCTTTAGACGCATCAAATTTATTTAATGGTAAATTTTATTTAGACAAAAATTATTATACATAGTTAAAAATATATTATTTTGTTTAGTATCATCTCTTAATGTAACCCCTTCTGGACGAAGCATTTTTGGAAAAACAACTTTACTACAACCTCAAGCAACCTGCCAGTTTTTATATTGTTTAACGCCTGATCGAAAATTGTCTAGCGATTTAAAATCTTTAAGTGGGGCTACTAATATTGGTAAGCTCGACATAGTATGGCGAAGCAATTTAGGTGAAAAAGGAAGATTACAAACCTGTCAGCTGCAAAGAATGGTAAATTATTTCAGATTAATATATGTATATATAAGGTTGTTCTCGCAGATGTACTGCTGCTTTCTTCATATAATTGTATCTTGTTTTGGATCTTCCCAAATCATTTCAGATTGTGATTTTTAATGCTACTACATGTGAAACGAATTATGCATTTTGATTTTAGGGACCTGATTATGGAGATATACGATTATCAGTTATAGAATTGCCTAACTTTGTTGTATTAGAGAAGCCATTTACTTTTAAGTGCAAATTAGCGAATAATTCGTAAGTATAATTTTTTTTCCACTCCACTTAAGACTGCTGCAACAATTCTTATCTTTTTAGTGAAAGAACAATTGATTTAGTATTATTTCTTGAGGATCGTGAGGGTATGACTTGGTGTGGAATATCTGGTAAGAAATTAGAACCTCTTACACCACGTACATCCCAAGAATTAGAATTCAAAGCCATTCCATTACTGCCAGGACTACGATTGGTGTCTGGAATTAAATTATTAGATACATTTCTTAAAAGAACGTATCCATATGAAGAATTAGGACAGGTGTTTGTTATAGTGAACGATACGGATAATGTCGCTAAAAGTATGTGATAAATTGATAGAGTATTTTATGTATATGCAGTATAACTCGGTTATAAGGTCCGCGCAATTTGTCATCATTTTGAGGACTATTATTTTCTGCGTCTCTTTCACCTTGTTCAGCAACCGCAGCTTTAATTGTTGGAAAATTCACCGTAGAAGTACCTCCAGCATTTCCCGCAAATCATTTACTCAAAAGCAGATTATTATTTGTCTTCCTCTTTGACAGCAATTTTTAATTGTTTGTTACGTTACTTGTTGCATTGCTTTTGCAATCACTTCTATTGCATCAAGCAATGGGTCTGTCATTGTTACAGTCTAATGACTTTATGTGGTTAATTATAAAAAGGTGTTCATGGGCAGTACTGCCAGATGATAAGTTGGTTTTGCGGTAGTTTTGCTCGAGAAAAAGCGGTAGATTTCGGTACAAAAACGGTAGGCCAAAAAAAGAAGAACAAGAAAATGCATCAAAGGGATTTACTAATTATAATTGAACTATAATTGAAATTTATAACCTTTTTTGTGAACTACTTAATTGCTACCTCATAATAAATTCTTTAGATAACTGCACAAAATTAATTTTAACACGCACCTACACAAAGAAGTTGAGACAACGACTGACACAGTAATGCGATCGCCTAGATTATGATGGATTCAAACAATAACAAGAATCATCTGTGAATGAACGACAATTAGGAATGAATTTTCACAAGTAAAAAAAGCCTGCAGTTAACAATTTTCAGCGTGATAGAAAACGTACGCTCGGAGAAAAAGTAGCCGGGACGGCTAAGCGCGGCAGCAATGCAACCGAATATTGCTGCCGCGCTTAACCGTCCCGACTACTTTTTCTCCGAGCGTACATATTTTTCTTGTTGCCTATTGTAAATAAGATCTTATCGGTGCCCGATTCTGTACCTGTTCGGTGTGTAATCACAATATGCAGTAAAACAAGTAAAGGGTTGTTACAGTGACTTATAGATGTCGATATACTTATGTATTATAGAATCAAGATTATAAAACTGGAAAAAGCGGTAGATTTACAACTGAAAAACGGTAGATAGGGGGTAAAAACGGTAGATCTACCGCTAAAACGGTAGATCTGGCAGCACTGTTCATGGGGAGATTTAAGACTATGAATCATTCCTTGACCCATGGGCTGTAGCCATGGAGGTATGGTGTGGTGGCAAGAATTCTAAGCTGATGTTAGGTAAATTCTGAACTACAAAATCTGCAAGAGGTTGCATTTTTTTATCTTTGACCCTCACGCACTTTCCACGACGTTTTCCTATATTTCTACCATTGTTTTCATTCGCAGCAACGAGCAGAGGAATGTGTAAAATTTTTCCAATAGTAGCTCGAAGTTTACCTGGTAGCCTTTTGTTCTCAATTCTTCTATAAAGCTGGGGTACAACATGAATTTCCAGAGGAAATGTTCAGGAGCTGATGAACCCCAACAAATATTTTCTACGAAAAAACAATAGCAGATTGACTTTCTAGATATTCTTCATAACGGTCATATTTGTCATTGGTGGGGTCGGACATGACACCACCTCACCAGTTAAGTGTTAATAATGTCCGCCTTTTAGCACAATTTATTGTGAAGAAAAATATATTATTAAGCATAACGGAACCTAGCCAGGACCGTGGAATTAAGTACGCTATAGCCGAAAGTACGTTATAACCGAGTTATACTATAATTCGTTGAGAAAATTATGCAAATAGGGCGAAATATGTTGTTTTTATTACATAATGCAGTTATGTTACTTTATGACGCTATCGATATTTTTCAATTTATATCTAGAAATTATTTATACATAATTATAGTCTCTAATTCAAAATATATCTTTTTGTTAGTATACGTTTTTGAGTACTAACCTGTTCATCTCCCAAAAAAAAAAAAATGAACATGAAAAGATAAATCACAAAATTATACAATAAATAGCAATTATTAAACTATTTATTGAAGCAAAGTAATTATAATTTCTTAAACATATCGTTATTGCATTCATCTAAGAACAGCAGCTTAAAAATATCGTTATAAAAATCCTTATAGTAAAGGCAAGCCCTTTTACAATCTGGTGTCCAATTAACTTCCAATAATTTTGGCTGAACAACCCCATCTTCTTTCCATTCTAACATAATGTCAGCTGCATACAAAGCTCTAGATTGTGGACTTTCAGCAATACCACATGGTCCACTTTCGATAATGGCACATTCAAACATCTCTTTAAACATTGAAAATACAGACTCCTCTACTGAGTCCCATGAAATAGAAGGATATTGTTCAGCCCAATGTACTTTAAAATCTGCACAAAGCATATGTTTTAATTGAGCGCCTTCAGTATAGTTCATAACAGTAAAATGCTTCTCGTATTCATCAAAATTATTTAATTCAAATGGTTTATTTGCAAATCTCAAAAAGAAGTTTCTGTAAATATATGCTTCTAAAGGTTTTACAGACTTTAAAAGTAAAACATATCTCACATCGAATTTTACTTTTCCAGAGATTTCGGTACGGTGAAACAGAACTGGCTTCTCTATATATTTCTGAGCTATTTTTGGTCCAGTTGATGGCAATCGCATAATATATGATAAATTGTTTGTTATATGTGTGTCTAGACCTCTTGCTAAGTTAAAAGGCTTTATAATCCAATGATTATCTAATCCTTTCTCAGTTCTATGTTGATAATAGCTAACAAATTGTATCAGCTCTGTTTTCAAGTTATATGTTGTGGGTAACCATGTTGGAAACGTTTCCAACGTTGATGTGTCATGAATCTTTGGTTGTTTTCTTCTGCAAGTAATGCATAAAAGATCTTTAATAGTTAAAATATACTCAAACGGGAACTGATTTATAAACTTCTGTGGTGTTTCGCTTAACTCTTTGAATTGTTTAAAATGCTTAGTATACCACAAAATATCAGCCTCGTTTTCATCTTCAATTATTTCAAATCTGTTGTCAGTCAAATTTTCTTTAATTATATCATATTCAGTAAACACTTTATATCTATTTTTCTCTGGGAGTACTTCCGTGAAGTTTTCTAACATTGGCAGAGACTCTTTTATATGGCCACTTAAAAAATAATCTGGACCTTGTTTCAAATGATTAAAATCCACATCCAAAAGTGATGCTTCTTTCCACGGTAAAGCATAAGCCATCCGCTGTTGTTCTTCTTTAATATTTTCAATGAAATCGCGACAAACCACTTCTCCAAATAATAAATCTTTTATAGGAAATATTAAAGAGTATGTGATCTGATCGTTGACATATATAAATGGCACCATTCGAAAATTTGGTTTATCATTATGTTGTATTGCTGATCCTACTTCGTCCATAATATACCAAACTGGCAAGCGCTCTTCGATATTTTCAGCACTACCAATTGAATATGAATTCGTATATTTCCACATTTCATCTAACAGCTTTGAACACAACTCATTTTTATTCAACTCACTATCGATGCCCATAATCGTTGCCATACGTTCCCTTAAACTTTCAATTTGTAATAACTGGTTCCTGGCATGTTCAATCCGAAATGTCCATGCATGATCAATTAGATATATGTGATGTGGATCTGTGTGCTTAACACCTTCCTCCACTTTAATTTGTAGTTGCCATACGGGGTCATATTTATCTCGTTCGTCGTCCTCGTAGTCTATTTGAAGGAGAGAGAATATATTACCGGCGTCGAAGGTTTGTTTAATAATCTTTTGGAAGAGCGTCGCCCAGAAATATGAGGGAATTCCAGATGATTCTAATTGATTTCTATGATTTTCTAAGAAAGTCTCGTATGTAGCGTGCACCATTATTGTTTTTAAAACACGTAGTTTTTGAATCTAACATTAAAATATTATAAAAGAAATATGTCACTGAAAATACTAACCTAAAATCGTAGCTTTGACATTTGACATGACGTATAATTTACGATCATAGATTTTAGAAGGGGCAGCATCTTTAGCGTGATAAATGTTAACTAATCTTCGAGTTTGTGATATAGAGGGCGGTACCTACCATAATTTCAATTTTGAGTGTAAAGAATTAGAAAGTTTGTCGCGAGTAATATTATTTAAGCAGTATTTTATTACATCTCATTAGCAATAAGAGACTCTTATTCTACCTTCTTACGCAATTATATTTATAGTTACAGCATAAAGTGGTTACAACTGGCGAAACATCACAGCTTCACGTCGAGATGGATGTCAAGCCATTTTCGAATGAGAAGCAAAGAAGTAACTGATAAGTTAGCACTTGATCCCAGCAAACAATCATTTGCAAGTCCAGAACTAACGCGTGGAAATTCTCATATGGCTGCATCATAACTTTTGTCAAATCTGACCTTGTTGAACCACTGCTGCGCGACTGTCCGGCATTGGACAGACAGAGGCGGAGCTACTTTAAGAAACCAGATTAGTTGAATCACTCTTGGCAACTTTTGGTAAGCTTATGAACTTTGTTTGTTCAGGTGCAACTACCTTAATTCTAAAACGTCGTTGGATACGGTAGGTCTTTTGGCCGAACTCCACCTGTGTATTTAGCAACAATCACAGGAGCAAGACTTTGGTAAATTAATTCGCATATTTTCTGCGGGGTCATATTTTCTTGGTAACAATATAGGTATACTCTAAAAAGATCGATTTTTGCTGGTTAGACGAACTAAATAAAAATAATAAGATAATCGAACGCATACTTATTGAAAATAGACAATATTTGTCAAAAGCCCAAGCTCAAATTTAAACTACACAAAAAGAATATTTATAAAGAATATATGAACATATGAATTAACAAAATAGCGATTCGTTATATTATCAGCAGAAACTTAGCAATATGACAACGCACATGGTGATGTCGTCAATATAAATTACGATATATCTAAGAACATCGGTCCAAGATGCGAGCCCTGTGGTACCTCCAATGGACACCAAGTGATTTTCCAGTTTAGTGATTAAAATATTGTAGTCAATCTTGTCGAAGGCGCGGCTAAAGTCACTGTACACGATTCAGCCCATCCAAAATGTAGAGATTTAACTGTATTTTAAATATACAACAGACTCTAGGACCTCCAACAAATCAACAGTACGGAAATAGGACGATCGTTATCTAGCGAATGTGTCTTATCACATTTAAAAATTGGAATAATGAGATATTTTTCAAACAGAAGGATATGAACCACTACTCAATGAAAGAGTCTAAATAACTTGAAGGAGTGGTGCAAGCTCATTGGCAGTTCTAAAAGAAAAACCGGTAGAATCCCATCAGGACCCGCACCCTAACGAACGTCAAGAGCACTTAGGTCACAACTGTGATTTCTGTTCAGTTGCAGGGGAGAAAACCACAAACAAATACCAGAACTCAATTTTGAATACATCTTTGTCACTTTTATTGTTACAGTAAACTAAAGTCTCGTAAATCATATTTTTTTATTCAGTTTAAAAATATATTATAAAAAAAATCTTAAAAGTAAAAGAAAAATGTTTTAAGAGAAAATTTACTCCTAAATCTAATGATGGCCGGAACAGCAGTGGTCACAGTGATTATTAATACTCGAAGAACTAGGCAATGGATTAGTATTGACTAATTTTTTATTTATTTTACTTAGTATTGCATATGGATACGTTTCCTCATCGTCATCCACAGGTGATGATTCATCTAATTGATAACTAAAAAAAGTATAGCAATAAATCACTATAAGAAATAATTCAAAAATATTATAATACACACTTTAAAGCCTTAAAGAAATAATTATATTTATTATGCTTCAAAACGGTTAGCACAACTTTGCGCATATGATTCGTAAATGCTACTAGTTCTAATATTTGCATCATAAATTTTCCTAATCCTCTTCTCATTACAGCAGGCTCAATTTGTAATTCATAACTGCAAGATACATAAATACTCCTAATATGTGGATTTATGTTAATTCAAGACACATACCAATAGAGCACCTCTACACCTTCATCGAGATCAAATCTGAAATGTGAGAAACCTATTGGTTTACCATCTTTTGATTGTGCTATAAGGTACCATGCATCTTCATCAGTTAACTCTTCATACTTTTTTGTATCGTTCCAACCCCACGAACAATCTTCATATCTGTAAACTTATATTGTAATAATATGTTCCTCACCGAACCAATAGCAATACTTTGCTTTCATATTCTGTTTTGTTAAATTAAAAACCCATTCTTTCGTAACATCACAAATTTCTCCAACTCTTTTTATATATAATTCTGCTTCAATACCGTTTTTATTAAATTTACGAAATACTGGAAAAGGCTCTAATGGATCTGACAGTTTATTTGCCTTGTCTACTATTTCTTTAGCCACAGCTATTCGCATTTGTTCTTCTTTCCTTGCCAATCGCTTTTCTTTACCTTTATTGCTTTTTCGCTAAAATAGAGGTTATATTCTAAATGCTTGAACTAATTAGCGTTTTAGAATTGATGTATATCTACTTAACATACCCCCATATCTGCTTAAAAGGTAAGTAAGGCTTAGTTTAATAAGTTATAAATAATATAAAACGCTTATAAACAATTGAGATCAAATTCAATCAAATCTGTTTGCCAAATTAAAAACGCGGTAAAATAATAACAAGAGAAAGAGACGAAAACATATTTTCCATTAGTTAAATTTTCAAAAGTTAAATGATAATTATTATTAAAATGTATTTTAATATAATTAATACTCTTAAAAGTGCAAAAAGTAGCATCGAAATAATATTTTATAATGCTAAATCATCATATTCTGCTTTAATTTATTCCGTTTTAAGTAATGTGATTTTAAGGACCATAGGATGTAATACAGGTAAATTCTGGTAACTCCAAACACCACAACTATGTACTTGAAATGTCATCATCAACCGAACGAGTAAAAATTTTTACAAACTAAAAAATGTAGAAAGCTTACTATTTTTAAGACTGCTGCATTTCAGAAATTCAGATAGAATATTTAAAGCAACTTAAGATTCCTTACAGACAAATTTGGAGGACATTAAAAGTTTTCAAGTATGGTTTTGTTTTGTCCATCAAAATGGAAAATGAAAGTTATTCGAATATGATTGTTTAAAATTTGTTGATTTGATTAATCTCGATTTTATGTTACTGCTATAATAATTCATCTTTGTTTTTGGATTGAAATTAATAAAATTTTAATATCTAAAATTTGAAAAACGATATCATCGGTAAACAGTCCAAAAGAAAAGTTTGGTACATTTTTTACATTTATTATTTATATTGTAAATGATTAAATTAAAATTGTTGCAATATATTTATTTTATATTCGAAAAAATGAAGTTATAATTAAGTTTGTACATATCACAAGAAATATTTTCAGCAAATCAAAGTTTTTAAGGGCGGACTACAGGTGTAGGGAAGTGTCCCGGTTTCGCTGGTCCTAGCTGGGGTGTACAAACACATGTACCATGAAGACAGGCTCCACCATATTTGCAAACAAATGGGCAGGTTGAACATACGAAGCTAGTAGCTCTTCTTGCTCTGATTGATTCTAAAATTGAACACATTTTTTTAAAATTTTGCGTGCCTCGAATGTGAATGATTTTCATCAGTTTCATATGCTTTACATATTTTTTTATTCTTTTCTATAATACAAGACTGTTTCGCCATACTATAAACTAATACCACGAAAAAATTATAAAAATATTTACCCAGTTCACCTCCAGTTGGTGTTGACAGAATGCCACTTATACATAAACTAATTATAACTAGCACAACGTTTAACTTCATGCTGAAATATTTATTCAAGAACTGTAATGCTTGATTACTGCAGTAATGCTAAGGTGTGTTTGATTGTGCGCTAGTACTGGGAAAGCTTTTATACAACGACCAGTACGGCATAATCATGTATTTGCAAAACAAATGTGACCATCATTACTCTGACAAATAAAAAAGAACTTCCCAGAAATGTAATCATAAAATCTGAGAGTCTCAGGTATAGTATTTGCTACTATATGCACGATATTAAATTGTACATAGCGTAATATGTAGCTGTGTATGATTGTAATAAGAATACAGAATATGATATACCTAATATTAACTAATATAAATTAAAAAAAAATGCTACGTGCCTATAATAACGTATTTGGAAGCAATACCAATCCGAATGTATGTATAATTCTTAGAATAGATACGAATTTTGTTTGGTACGTGCATACTGAAAAGTTCAAATGTTATCAAATATTTTTGACCTCATATTGTTTAAACAATATACGCCCATCTTGTATATATTATTTGAACAACGCGAGTTGTGATCACTCTGATCATTTTGAAATATTGAGGCGAATGCTATACATATGTTATTGCAGTGCTTCATTCAAAAGTAAAACACGTATGTAATACTACGTATATATTTACCGTTTCTTATTTACAAATACTCGAAGCTTATACAGAAAAAATCATTTCAAGGAATAACAGTTGTTAACGTATGTAAATGCAAAAAGTAATTCCCCGTTTATTACCTCTAGAAACTGTAAACCTTATTCTGGACATTTTACAGAGTAAAAACAGTACAGAGTATGATGCAAATACAGAAAATATTGGTGCATTTGTTACCTATTAAAAATCTCTTTCAATTACAAAACACGTAATTGGTCTATTATTTAAAAAATCTTAATTAAACGATATATTTAATTCCCCAAGTAATGTTCATATTTTATGATACTAATTACTGGAAAACATGTTATTGCGGTATATATATAAATTCCCATTAGTTAGTATACGGTTAGCATAGGTTTATCGAAATCAAAGTGTTAGTATTTTGTTTTAATTTAGTACATTAAGGTCGTTGCCACTTTGCACTTATGCAAATAGTCTGGATATTGATGTAAACGACGAAGATAAATTTATGCAAACAAGTCACTTGCAAACAAGTTTTTATGCTCATACATACCTAAATAAAAAAATCATAAAAAAGTTACGTAAAGATACGGACGAAGAAGCAGCTTTTCGTTTGTTTGTTATAAATACATGATACCCGGCCAATACGATATCATCGGTAAACATACATACCTAATAGAAACTGTGGCTGATTACTGAAATGTACTAAATTTACACGTTTTTTGAGCTAATTCTTTGCGATTAATCCAATCCAAAAATGTAAGGGAAAGGTGAGAATGTAGAAGGAGGGGGGGGGGGGAAGGGGACAACACTTTATATATATACACTTTATATATGGTATGTATTGTAGAATAATTGTTCTCTTAAGGGTAGTTACCTCTCCTCATTCATCCATCAGTCATTCTTCTAATCCTTTGTTCTTAACAAATCTCATAATAGGTATGGGTGCCGAGAATCTGTTCAGGCTTCAGAATCGCCTGTCCTAGATACCGAAATCTTTGCCGGCCTAATGCTTCACACCTGTAGAGTTTGTGCTCGTCTGGCTGTTTCCCCCTATTTTCCTCCAGAGGGAGTCAATTTCTTTTGCTTTCCGTTCTTCAAATTCCTTCTTGGTTCAAATTGCAAGTTCATCCGCCATATCGATTGAGTAAAAAAATTGTTGGATATGCCCATAAAGTTCTAAAGCCGTTAGGCTTCGGTTCATGAACACCTACCCGTTTGTTAGTTTTGGGTCTGACCGTGTACCAGACACGGGAACCGTTTTCAAAATTCAGTCCACCAGGATTGCAGTTCCGTCGCGGTTCTGAAATAGCAGCCTAAAGGGTCGCTCGTGGTGTAACTTGATAACATGCTGTTCAATAACTTGTTTAAGATTTCTACCTCTTCACGGAGGTCACGTAGAATAGTTGAGGAAGTAGAAGAGGCAGAGGACGGCGACAGCACTATTATAGTTGTTAAGTTCTAGCAATACGTGGAAACACATTACAAAAGACGTAAATTTTCGTGTAATGTGCTTTAGCGAGAAAAGATTTTAAACAACTTCTAGTACCTACTTCTTTATAGATTATTAAATTTTCTATGAAAACACTGTTATAGTTTTTGAGTTCCACCAATTAGAAACGAGTTACGCATAGCAAAATTTATTAAATAGAATTATCAACAGAGTATTGAAAATTAAATATCATATACTATACATGAATGGTTTTATAAAATAACTAGGCAATACATAAGTGCTATAACATTTTATTTTATATATGTATGTATGCAATAGACATCTACAAATACATTTTTGGTTAAAATCTTGGATATAGCACAATATAATTCATTATTTGAGATATTATTCATTGACATCATTATATTTAGAAAAGCTGTTCCAAATAACTTTCCTAGCACGTATGTCCTTACTCTGAACAGGTTGTAAGTGGGCAGCTGCTACTATTTCCCTGAAAAATAGAAACATGCACATATATTGGTTTAAAAATTTACCTATTACTTCATTCACGTTAAGAACGCAGCGTTAGATTAGATAGGAGAATATTTCCCAAACTGTGATTGGCTGTTACGCGCGATCGCTTTACACCAACAAAAATTGCGAATTTGTCAGTTGTCAAACTGCTGTTCGCTTGTTGTGTTCGCTTTGTCGTATTATATTTCCTATTGTCCGTTTTGTTTTTCGTATCTTCTAAACATTGTGTTCAAAATAGTTCTTTTTAGAACTCGTTCACCGTTATATTTTACAAGGTATATCATTATAAATAATCAATAATAACCAAATTGATGTCTTATAACTTGTATTTAGAGTTAATGAAGAACCACTCTAAGTCAGCCGCTATTAAATTAACAGCAAATCAATTAGGAATTGGTGAAAGAACTGTGTGAGACATTGTAAAAGAAATCGATAGCATAGGAAACACGAGTTCACCTCCTAAAAAACGTTCACGCACAACAATTTACGATGACCTGGATGAGGGACAGAAATCTGCTATTAGAAGACATGTACATTCATTCTTTCTGAGAAATGAATTGCCCACGTGTACAAAGATTTTAGATGTAAATATAACATATTAATTATAAATCATATTTACATATATTTATTAAAATTTTAGGTTGTTAATGCAGATGACACTTTACCAGAGTTGAAAAGAACAACACTTTGGAAAGTTTTAAAAAAATTGGGTTTCAAATGGGGAAAGCGAAGTCGAAATAATATGTTGATAGAACGCCAAGACATTATTTTATGAAGACGGTATTTGAACAGCATACGAAAGTTTCGTTCAGAAGGTAGGAAAATATACTACTTATATGAAACATGGGTTAATGCAGGTCACACTAAACAAAATGTATGGAAAGACACCACAGTTCATAGCGCAAGACAAGCTTTACTTGAGGGAGTAACAATGGGTTTAAAAAATCCTTCTGGAAAAGGTAAATGGTTGATTATTTCACATATTGGTAGTGAAGATGGTTTTGTTGAAAATGGCCTGCTATTTTTTGAATCAAAGAAATCTGGCGATTATCATGAAGACATGAATAGTGAAGTATTTTCTGGGTGGATATTCTGCCATCTCTCGAACCAAATTCAGTGATAGTTATGGATAACGCACCTTACCATTCAGTTAAATCTGAGAAATTGCCTACTGCTACATGGAAAAAGGACGCATTAGTGAATTGGCTTCTTTCTAAAGGTATTTTGTGCGACAACACACAGCTGAAAATTGAATTGCTCGATTTAACAAAACAATATCTACGTGATAATCCAGTATCATACGTAATTGATGACATGGTGGCAGAAACTGGTCGCACTATATTAAGACTACCCCCATATCATTGTAATCTTAATCCGATTGAATTGATTTGAGCTCAAGTGAAACATCATGTAGCAGCGAAAAATAAATCTTTTAAATTAGCAGATGTAAAGGTATTACTACAAGAAGGGCTTGATCTTGTCAACGCAGAGTCATGGAAAAACTGTGTAAAACATGCTATTGCAGAAGAAGATAAGATGTATCAAGTGGATAATATAGTGGAAAACATGGTAGAAGAATTAATTATTACAGTAAACACAGGATCCTCTTCAGAGATGTCATCCGATTTAGATGAGTAGCATAATTGAGATTGTTTCTTCTGTGGAAACTACTACGACTGGAACTACTACGGCTGGAAGCAACGTAATCTGCATTCTTATACTTTATTTTTCACATGTAGGTAGATACATCTATTTCTGAATGAATAAATGCATTTTTCTTATATCATGTAACTATTCATAGATTAAAATATATTTTCTATTATATCGTGTATACTGCATTAAAAAATTCCAAACTTGTGATTTTCTTTATTTTTTTCTAATGGTTCCTATCTACACGATTTAGGCAAAAAGTAATAGTAGAAGCGTAGCAATAATTTTAACGT
>SMLS01064039.1:0-11646 GCA_004785975.1 Popillia japonica
ATGCAATATTTTAATTTCAAGTTAACTAATAAATAAGTTTTGTAATTTCCTTTATCTTGAATTCTAGAACACATTTGCCACACTTCCGCATTTACAGATGAAGTAGAAAACAACTAATCTATGAACTTAAATCTACTTTTAAGAAAACGATCTCATTAAAAACAATACATCATGTTCGCTTTTGCACTAAAGTGGAATACTTGTACCTGAATATGAATGTTTTTAATCGTGCAACCAACTTTTGACTTTTTGTACATTATTTTTTTATTAATTACGTTATTTTTAATTGTGAATATGAACATAATATTTTTCCAATATGTTTTGTTATATATCTATATATATATATTTCGTAACCAGTTCATTAATAGTAAATTATGTAATTATATATATAAGTATCGTGTTCGAAAGAAAAATGTATTTAATTTACTGTGTAAAGGTGCAAACTCGAGAAGATATTAGATGAAGTTGTGTAAGTTAAGTACATTTTAATTGTCAATATCATTTTTACAAATGCTATTTATTTAGGAATTTAATTTAAAATAAAGTTATATATTGATTGATAATCACATTTTCTTTAAACCCGTATCTTATTAATAATAATAATAATAGTGACTTTATTTTTCATACATAAGATCATTACAATTATTACAGCAACAAGAAAACCAGGAAAAAAAAACGAAATCAAGTATGAAAAATTCAGCATAATTAATTACAGTTCCTAAAAGGTTTATAATTACTCTGCGTGGGTAAGTTTCAAATGTACATGTATATGTATAGGTTGTAGCGCATCCTTTGATTTAGGAAAATTAAATTAACTTTCGACTTTAATCCGATATAATACCATTAAAATTAACGATAGCGATTAGCTATAACCAGAAACCGCAAGATTCTTAATATTGAAGTATGTATTAAAGCTAATAGGGTCGTTTTACACGAGACTAATTTTAATACTAAATTGTATACAATTTCTGCTCGCGCAGATTTAGTGGGTTAGTATACAAGAAATTAGAACTGGTTCTATTTTCTTGTATACAAGTTCACTAAATTTGGGTCCTATTATGATCAGTTATAGTTTCTAGAAGTGGAAGAACAAATTATGAGAATTATATTCACTGCAAGGAAAACATATCTAGAAAAAAGATTACATGAATAAACAGAACACTATTATATAATAATCTGTTATTAAAGTTAAATGTGCATCTCTTTATTTATAAAAATATTAAAAAATATATTTTTAAAGCGGTCTTATATGTATTTTATATCAAAACTATCATATACACAAAGTACTACATATTGTTAAGTATTGCATTATATTGCCATTCTAAAACACTATCTTCGTTGAAATATTCAGTAAACTCTTCCCGTATTTGAATTGCTGAAATTGTGGTTCGATTACCTCCTTGTTGACTTAAATCTCAGGTTATCACGCGAACTATGAATAAAGCGCATGCGCTTTTATGCGATTAGTACTAAAAACGCTTATCTATCAACTTTACGTGTCATACAAGACTGTAATAAGCGGACTAAATTTTTTGCTAAATTTTTAGTACTTAATATTCAGTACTAAAATTAGTCTCGTGTAAAATGGCCCTACAAAATTTAGTATAAATGTCTTACTAGAAAGCTTAATAATCGTTGATAAATTTTGGTCAATTATCTTGAAATAACTGTACACTGTGACACTGTAGAAGTTGCGAAATGTTGTCAATGATTTACTATAATCAACAGTGGCAAGGAAAAACGTATTGACGCCCAACTTCATTTAAAATATTTATTGTGACTAATCCAGCTTGTCCCTACAATTAGTTTATTTTATATAAATTTTTATAAATTGGAATCATCGCGCTATCTATCAACCCGTAGATGAACTGATTGGGATCAATGTCAAATATACTTTATAATGTCTACACAGAATTTACAGTAACCAATATACGAAACAGAATCTAAAATGGCGACTTACACAACAATGGGAATATAATTACCTTCGACGGTGTTCTCTAACTGTGTCTAACACTTTGTACATTTTACTATTCAAAGTTCAATAGCCTACACGTCGTGTCCACAAATATTCAATTCTGAGTCGATAATCTTATTTCAAAAAAGGTGTACGATCCTTCCTTTAGGCAAAAAAGATCATGAAATCTCAAAATGTATGATTAGAATTTAAAACAATTCATAAAATTTACCAATGAAAATTGTTATGGTGAAAGTGTAATTATGCGATATGCATAGACGTACATAGCTTTATTATTTTTCTTCCAATATTTCCCATTTTTCAGCAGTTCAACTGCATTTTTAAAAAGTAAGTACATATGATAACATGATAAGGGTGCTTTAATTATCAATTTTTGGTGTTTTCCAAAATGATTTGCATTTTCAATTTAGTAGACCTATTGTGTCATTGTCACAGATATAGAATGTTTACTTTTTGAGACTACATGAGCAGCAGAATGTACCTACATGACGTTAAATGTTGTCTATTCAACGTCCAGCACAAGCCAAATAGCCCGGGAACTAAATATTCCTAGTAAAACCACATTTAGTACTATCTGATAATCATTTGCGCCCATTTCATATACGAAAAGTGCAATCCTTGGACACTCATGGAAAGTAAAGATTGGGCACTTTCAATACGTGTTACATGGAAACTCTTCAATCTTTACTTTCCATGAGTGTACGTTAACGATCATGTGCGCAAAAGAACGTTCTGCAATAGTATTTTAGAGAGAATCAAATCCAATCCAAGCCAAACTTTTTTTCATGTTTCTCTGGAGCGATGAATGTTTGTTTTCGACAACTGTGGTTTTTAATAGATAATAATTTTCATTTTGGAGAAAGAGGAAGGGGAGGGGGGGGGGGGGCAAAAATCCTAAGCCAGTTAGGAAAATTGGATATCAGAGAAGGTTCTCCGTAAATGCGTGGCTCAGATTTTTAAATCTTCGCATGATTGGACCAATATTTCTTCATAATCGGCTAAATGAAATTGAGTATGTAAATGTATTGAAAGAAATACTGGAAATGTTCCATTGAACCTGAAGAACAACGACATGCATGAGGTTTTTAAAGTCTATGCAACTCCTCCAGCCAACAAAGAGGACTTAATTAATAGAATTAACGCTGCAATTCGATTAATTACCTCCGATATGTTTCCGAATTTTGAATTCACTTCCTCGAAGATTAGTATATTATACTACTTTTGAACTGCTCTTGTGGGTTAGGAAAGGAGCCAAAAACGACTCAGAATTGAATAGAGAATAGCTTTACCTCGGGTTTATCCGCATTTTTCTGGATACGGTATCACCTTCTGTAAATTATTGTCTTCATCTTTGTTGGAAAGCAGCATGCATTGTAGCCTGGAGCACCAAACGGACACGAAACCGCAAAAATCGAAAAGCCTGTTGCTGGAAGCTTTTTTTCTTTGAGGATTGCGTCTAAAGCCATTGATGTTGTCTTGAATGAATTTGATATAGAGGTCAAAACAGTAGTT
This sequence comes from Popillia japonica, assembly GCA_004785975.1. Classification (NCBI taxonomy): domain Eukaryota; kingdom Metazoa; phylum Arthropoda; class Insecta; order Coleoptera; family Scarabaeidae; genus Popillia; species Popillia japonica. The sequence goes on from SMLS01064039.1 coordinate 3,488, forward strand.
ACGAATGAATTTCTGTCCAGATTACTACTTGTAGCTACAATTGGTACAGGCCTCTGATTTATCAAAAAACTATAGTCATAATTTGTTACATAGGTAGGCGTGCTGTGTGCTATATACGTTTGAGAGATGTAGTTTGTACCTCTGAGTTTATATGGTGATTTCGATAGTTTTAGTTTTTATGTAAGTTATAGTTTAAAGAATATAAGTGAAATCTACAATGATTTTGATTCGGAAATTACATACGAAATACTCTTCTAGTAGCCAAAATGGTGAGTCCTGTATTTCATGAAAGGATTTATCGAAAGATGACAATCTAAAAACAAGTGCAACATCTGTTACACATTACTAGTACTTAGAAAGTTCAAAAAGATATTTGCAAAATTCTTAAAAAAACGCGGTTTACTCTGCAGACATTTTGTGTTTCAACGACCAGCCGTTTAATTAGGTAGTGTGGATGCAAGATAGATTTTGGACAAACGTATAATGTTGAAGACTGTTAATAGACAAACAATCTACTCTTCAACGAATATTGTGATGGAAGTTGTGACATTCTCCGTGGTACTCATATCATTTTTTTAGATTTATTGATTAAAAAATCACGGTTCCAGATTTTGTGTTGCTAACTACTTTAGATTGGAATACCGATATTCATCCACTGGTATAATACGCACTATGTATGAGTACGCACAATAAAGCAGATTTCATCATCTAATACAAGCATACTAAATGGTGGCAATTAAATTCAACAGCCGCTTGACAATTTCCTCCTTTCTTCAAACGTTTTATTTTATTTGAAATAGCGCAAATTCTGCCATCTCCGTTAGTTATGTATACGGTTACGCTTAAGTATATGCACGAGTACATACAGGGTGGCGCATAATTAGTGGAAGCTCGATATATCCGACATTATAAGTTATTAAACAGAATTATTGAGAAAAGGTGTAGATATTCTTAAGCTGACCGAGCTTATATTTTTTCAAATCGAACGCTATACATTTTTTGCATTTTTAAAATCTGCCTACTTTTGCGAGCCATATAGGGTGCGCCGAGTTTATTCTGAATACTTAAAAAGCTATGACCATTTTTACTTCTTAATTCATGTGTATTAAGAGAGTTAGTTCCGGTATGAAAATAAATATACGTCCTTTTTCGCACCATTACATGGTTTGGCTATGTCTTCTATTCCCTATATCTAACTCTTTGGGTTTAGAAAATATTTCACATTTGAAATAAAAAATTGCTTTCTTTTAAAATTTTCTTAGTTCAAACGATCAATTAACATTTATACATGAATAGTCAGAAAAGATTCTCTTGTCTTTTATGTAGTTCCACAAAAAACTCAATTTTTGGCAAGTTCAGGAATCGAGCTGTTCATCCCAGGTAGCAGACTGACGTCACAAAAACGTCGATATCTAGTCACTGATTACGTCGATTGTACCAATGCTGCGACGTCTTGAAGACGCGAATAAGACATCATAATGTCACAGACCGTCGACGTCATTTCCGGACGTCGTATAAACGTAAGTTTCCGACGTCGCATAAACGTGAGTTTCGGACGTCGTACAAACGTCGTTTGCCATTTATGAATGACGTTGTGGTGACGTTCTTAATAAGAACAGGTGCATATTGAAACTAGCACACAGTGCAATACGGCGTTACAGAGTTTTTTTGTAGCAAACACAATGGTACAATTGGAAAATAAAAAGTTTGTAATATGTAGTTTTTTTGTGCCAATGTATTTACTACAAAAGATTCCGTAATGTTGTATTGGACTTTGTCATGTTCACTATGCACTCGGACGAGAATAATTCTCTTTGGTGTGCAAATCTTTGCTATTGGTCACATAGGTATATAAGGTGGGCAAATCAAACAAAAATAATATGATGACTAATTTATTACACATATAGCTATGGCAAACCATCTTACCTTTAATATCTTGCCAACTATGGACTTACATTCGTATAATATAATATACAGTGAATGGATTAAAGGAAAAGAAACATAAACTGAATTTTCGCAAGAAACTTCAAATGGTAATACCCATGCATTTAGCTCTAACATTTTCAGTAACAAAACAATAAATTGTACTACTTTCAAGACAAAACAGAATACGAAAAGTAAGGTTAAAAACTGTACTCTTTGCAAAAGACATAGTTAAAAAGAATAAATCACCTACTCTTGGTTGCGATTTCGTTTTTTTCAACAATTACACAAAGCACACACTTTACACGATGGCAAACGATGAGAAACGGTAAAATAGCAGAATGCCTGGTTGTCTTGAACACCCATCTAGAACTTGAACGTGACTTGAACTGTCTAGAACCACGTTTTGCGAGAATCAACGGGAATATGGCGGGAATTTGAGCGCGCTATTCAAAGGCTTAGGATATAAAATCATAAAATTACATATTTTTTTAAATTAAGTTATAGGTTTTTATAGGTATAAAGAAAATATGTATAAAAAGAACAAAGATAGGTACAAATTAGTCTGTATAATAAGATGGATATATGGTCGATTATTTTTCAATTTTAAATCAAATAGGCTGATTATAAATATTTATAAATATAAATAGGTGATTTAGTGATGGGCCTAGTTAACATAGTTCATTCTGTTACGTACAACAAATAGCGTCGAATTCACGTCTTTTCGTCGTCAACTAAAGACGTATTTATTTAGTCATTAAAATGACGTTCATTTTTGGTCAATAATAGGTGTATCGACGTCGTCATCCGTTTTTCTCCAAATATTCACGTTATTTTCACGTCAGTCTGCTACCTGGGATACGACTGGTGCCAACCCACCTAATAAAAAAATTGTATTAAGGTGGTAAAATCTACATTCTTTTACGTATGTTGTGAGGTGCATTATTTAAATATAATGGTAAACTGTTCTGAAGAAAGTCCAAATAAACTTCATCATTGACTCCATTCGAGAAACGTGGCTCAATAGCCTAATTTCTAACTATGCCACGCCAAACGTTCAAAGACCACGTAATTTAAGTACGTTCTTCTGTGGTATGAGGATTTACGATAGAATAATCATGATGGCTGGGTGAATTCACGCTTAAATTTCTGTGAAATGTTACTTCATGCATTTGTTGTTAAGCCCATTCGCAAAATGTAACTCTACACAGAAAATCTTCATCCAGCAACTCTTCGTGTACCTCAATGCATTATGGATGGAATTTATGTGTTTTTTAATATTCTTTGAACGAACATTCGACTATTTTGTTGATGCGAAATATCGCGTTGACTACTATGTGGATTTTCTACAACGCATGTGGTCACATGAAATTCATTTAATAATATTTAGAATAGATCCGACAAACCCTATATGAGAAAGCTCGCAAAAGTAATCAGATATTAAAAATGCAAAAAATTGTATAGTATTCCATTTAAGAAATATATTTTTTTCTCGATAATTTTTTTAATAACTTTATAATATCAGATATATTGAGCTTCCACGCACTAATGTGCCGCTCTGTATATGCAGCACTCATTTCCTAAGTCAAAGCTGTTAATAGGGTTAGTTTTTGCGCAAAGTAGGCGCTTTCTGCACACATGCAGATATACGCATTTTGTATATATCGCTAATGCGTGAAAATGTATAGACAACGGTATACGTTGACGTTATTCATGGTTGTTTTACGCACACTCTAGCTGATGTAGGTTAGATCATCTGTTCATTATTGTCCAGTGTATGCTTCGTGTTCGATAGTACGCCCCCGTGCAATTCGCTACGAATATAGTTACTATACAAAAAAAAATTCAACGAGCATACCATGTAACCAACAAGCAGTGTTCGGAGATTCCGTTATCCCGCAAAGTATCAATACATTCTGGATTTATTAAGTTCTTTGCATCAGCATTGTAAAGTAGTTACAGCCATACATACTTACATAAGATTAATAGGTCGATTTCGGACGGTTTAAAAGATAAATATTATAGCCGAAACCGCTGTAGTTCCTTAATAATTGTTAATTTATGTATCTATTGCGTTTCTTTCTTGTGAGAATGTTTTAAACTTAGTAACTGTATTTATTGTATTACTTTTAGCGTAAGAAAGATAACTGCTTATTCATTTTACAAAAATTAGTTTTATGAAACATGAATTAAAATTTTGCATCTTGATGACATGGACAACAATTTATGAGAAATCATATTCATGTCTCGGTTCATTTGGTTGCTATATACCAACTTGGTCATGGCTCATTACATTGTAGGTATATAGAAATAAATTGTTTGCGGAACAACCATAGATCACAGATCCACAAATCGCTGTATAGTGAAAGTATCATTGCCTACTAAGTAAAGGTCGAGGATATGCTTTCCATTTCTTATCCGAGAATTGATACCATTACATTACTGCTTTCATAGATCAACCATGCGCTTCACACTTGATTTTTGGGAACGTAATAAACTTGTTGGGATTCATGTATGTAGCTGCCGACTAATTCCATATTTTGCTGCCAAAAAATCCAGTTGTTTTTCGAGCTGTGTGAGAACTCGCATTGTTTTTGTGATGTAGATAATTGGGTGTTATGGATTGTTTTCTCCAGCTACGTCGATGCTTTTTAGCAAATAAGGGGTTGTGTATCAATCCAAACTAATCGTTCTTCGATTTTGCTAAGGAATTGTGGTTTTGAGACAAGCTTGTAAACATTTTTCTACTATACACTTCCCTACGGCATAACTTTTGGTGGATTCAGTTTAAAACACTTGAAGTTTGTTTCCATTAGTTATTATTCCTCCTGCTTTTTAATCAAAGACTCAATTATGCAAGCAAGTAACATGGTGATATACATATTTTTTGTCTCACGAGTAGTAGTATTGCTCCTTGTTCATATGTTCATTTTAGAATAAAAGTTTGTAGAGCATTGTAAGTATGTATAATGAAACCAAACAAACTAGTTCAAATGGCATCCTTGTTACTGTTGTGCAGGTCCAGGCATATGTATGTATACATATAAGCATAAACGTGATTAAGTACACATTTGAATAAGATAGTAGCGACACAGAACTCACTACAATTTTGGCGCAGGACTGTACATAGTGGAGAATTATATTTCTTACTTGTTTTCTTCATCTTTTTATACGAGAAAATATACAGAGTTAAATCATAAGAATCTTGTCAATGTTATGGGCAATAAATCTGGTGCCATGTAGTTTTTCCGTAAATTAGTGATCCAAAAATTAAAAAAGGAATATTTCTGTGCCCGGAAATACGATTACTAACGTATGATAAAAAGTTTGAGAGACTATTGAATCCATTAGAGAATTCACTTTGACAGCATACAAAGACGTTACTCACCATTTTCTTGGAAATAACATCTTAGGAAAATTTGAGTTGCAATATGTTTTTGCGCAAATCAGGTGATCGTGACAGTGTTGTTGCGTTAGTAACGTAAAAATGGCCTTCACCAACGAAGATGAAACGAGATAATGTTATGTATTTTTTCTCAATCAAACCGAAATATAGCAATAGAGAGTACAATTACGTACAATTGTATCCTAAACGACTATAAACATATCGTACCATTTTTCTAGACCTTGACAGAAATTTAGTCGAATATGGATCGTGGAGAACTGCGTCGAAATAAGCTGAAACCGTACAAAGTCCATTGTTAGTCATAGATTACTACCTGGTGATAACAAGACAAGTGGAATATTGTAATTGGTTACTGGGAAAATTAAAAAACTACGAAGATTTTTTTAATACAATCATCTGGTCAGATGAATCAAAACTTACTAACTGCCCGCCTAGTAGCGCAGTGCCTAGTGCGCTCGCCTCCCAGTCCGGCGGTACTGGGTTCGAACCTCGGTGTATTCTTTCTGAATTTGGCTTTCTGTAGTTTCCCAGATTCCATGGCAAAGGCTGAAAGGCAACATCTTAAGTCGGTCTATAAGCGCACGCATAATAATAACTCATGACCAACCGATGGCCCCTGTAATTATGGTGAAATGTTTAATCGAAATACATTCGGGTAAAATTCTAAATATCTTGAACTCGCTATTGTTGTATTTTAGTTCGACGATTAAAAAATACATAACATTTCTTGCTTCTCTTTGCCCCTCTTCTCACGCCATTTTCCCGTGACTAATGCAACGATAATTAACAGTTCAAAATTCCATAACTACTTTATTTAACATCGATTTTCATTTTCGTGATACTTACTAATTTTAAGTGATTGACAGTTCGAAATTTCATAGCTACCTACCTTATTTAATCTCAAATCAGATTCTTCGTCAATTAACACACTATATCAAATTTTGATTTCAACATATGACACATGGTTGAAATCAGAAAAAGAAAATCTTTATAGCTGTGTCAAAATCCAATATGGCGGCCATAAGAAATAACAAAGTTGATGATGATCCAAAGAAAACAAAACGTCGTATAAAAATTTTAAATACACCATTAGATACAGGAGCAAAAGTGGCCCTGAGAATGTGTCTTTAGTTTTTCTCTGGAAGGAACAAAATTTAGCAACTTTGCCAAATTTAAACCTACCGTCTATCTTGAATAATAAGCAAGATCGCAATGGTGAGGATCAAAAATGAATCAGCCTATAGAGAGAGACTCTCGCCGTGGAAACCTTCGATATCGTAAGATCTCTTTTATTTCTTTTTTGTTTGCCTTATTATATCTTTGATAATTATATGTATTATTTCCCAAATGTTTCAGAGTCCATTTAATGAAATTCTCATATTTAACAGATTTTGTAGCATGTACAGTGCTTTCATTTAATACTAAAACCCACGTGACCTCTTTTAGATATGCAACCCATTTGACAGTAGGGTAAAAAATATAATTGCTGTAGAAATGTTTATTTACCTACATATTGACAATTAAAATTTTGCGGGTTAGGTTTATATTGTAAATAATCACAACTAAGAAACGAAAATGCAGGAATAAAATACAGATGAAAAGAACGAGGCAAACAGAGGTGTAGAATAACTGTTAAATGTCGACTTTGATTGGGCAGTTCAGGGATATTTATTGTTTTACCAACATATTATTTAAGTCATCTTACGTCAGATATCACGTGGGTTTTGATTCTAAATGAAAGCTCTGTACTATATTTTTACACGTATTTGATGCTAATATCGGGACTCGAATGTTGTATGACCGGGCTTTCAGTAAATACCGAAACCCACGTGACCTCTGTTAGATATGCAACCCATTTAACAGTATGGTAATACATATTTTTAAAAATAAAAATCCTCCAGAAATTTTTATTTACATATATTGACAATTAAAATTTTACAGGTTAGGTTTACATTATAAATAATCACAACTAAGCAACGACTGAACGACACAAACAGAGACGTATAAAAACTGTCAAATCAAATATTGACTAGCAACTCAGGTTAGACCGGTTAGATAGCTTAGGGATATTTTTTGTTTTATCGACATATTATTTACATCATCTTACGTCAGAGATCACGTGGGTTTCGATTCTTATTGAAAACGCTTTATCTTCAATAGTCAGAATCACGTATTGATTAACAAATCTCAAATGCCTAAGTGAGGTTGACATTTACTTGCTTAATTAATTTCTTATTTATTGCGCTTGGTTGGTGCTTTTATCTCATAGTTTCTATCATTTCTCTATTTCACCTTTGTCTCTAATACAAGATGCCAGTTCTTCATTTTCATACATAGATACATTTCCTCTGATGTATCGATGGTTGTAATTCTTGTGAGTGCATGATGTGTAACACGAATTCACTATTACCCACAGGACACCAAACACTACCCAACACTACTACAACCAATACTGTCATTATTAAGGCGATAAGATAATATAATAATTATCGTAGTGTTTGTGGTTTTGTGGGTGATAGTAAATTAGTGTTCTACTTCGGCACCGGCAGATCCAGTAAATATACAGATTATAAACCACACTTAAAGTCACTGTACCGTTCGGAATGATTCGGAAAAAGAGTAGCGGGGGGACGTACGCGTTAGCGTTAGAATAGCATATAAGGTAATCACATTATACGTAACACTGTCAATACAATCTTGCTTTTTTGTACGTATAAACGTAAGTTTGTTATAAATATTTTGAGTTATATCTTACGTACATTAAATTTCTTTTCTTAAATTTCATAATAAAGTACGGTAGCAAATGATTTCCATAATCACGTGAAAAAAA